>JAPKLX010000049.1:1913981-2082769 GCA_026898415.1 Leonotis leonurus
GGCTGGAAACATTCCTCGTGCCCAATACTGATCCCTTTTCGGACAGTGGGTCTGGACTTAACAACGCCACGTACTTAAGGGTATATTTGAGTGAAATAAGTATATCGGCTGGAAATATTCCTCGTGCCCGTTACTGATTCCCTTTATCGGACAGTGGGTCTGGTCTAAACAACGCCACGTACCTATTTGAGTGAAACAATATCGTACTCTTGCAAGAACCTAGAGTGTACATTTTAGTTTAAACCATACGATATATAATTATATAATATTAAATATCATTCCCCCATCTACCAATTTTTTACTCTTGCCATTTTGATCCGTTGAAGAATTTGTTATCCAATTAATTTTTTCCTTTTTTATTAAATATACTGCTCATAATGTTTAATTGGCTCCGGAAGGCTGAGGGAGCAGTCGGGATGTAGCAGAAACCCTAATTAATTAATGAAACCCTAATTAATTCAAGAAAACCAATTAAACATAACCAGTTATTCAAACTAACCCTAATTAATTCAACCATATTCTTAATTAAGCATAATTATCAAATTAATTTTATCTAAACTAATTAACTAAATTAAATAATTTAATTAACCTAACTAAATTAAGTAAACATATACTAATTAATAATTAAATTAAAGTAATAAAAGTAATTAAACCTATAGTATTAATTAACAATCTAAACTAATTAAATAATTAACAATTAAATTAGCTAATTAAACCCTAAACTAATTAAACAATTAGACTAATTAATTAAACCTATATATACTAATTAACAATCCGAACTAATTAAAAAATTAACAATTAAATTAGCTAATTAAAATAATTAGCAAACACTAATTAAACTAATTAACAAAATAATTTAAACAATAATTAACAATTATCAAACACTAATTAAACACTAAATAAACTAATTAACAATTATCAAACACTAATTAATAAAATAATTATCAAAACCTAATAAACTAATTTAAACACTAATTAACAAATAATTAACACTAATTATCAAAAAGTACAAAAATAAAAAAAAAAACACAAACCTAGAACGTTGGGGGAGCAGCGGTGACGGCGGGGAGAGGCCGACGGTGGCGGCAGGCTGTGGTTAGAGATTGGGGAGGCTTGTAATGTGCCGAGGATGGCTCCGGGTGGCGGCAGAGGGGTGGGGCGGTGGGGAAGAAAACCTTGGGGGAAAGAATAGGGAAAAAGTGTTTGAAATTGAATAGAGGGAGAAATGGAGAACAAAATAGGGTAGAAAACATGCCTGGAAGAGAAATCGTCGGTGGAGAGTGGAAGTCGCTAGTGGAGATGTTTTGATGTTCTAATTCGCGACTGGGAAGATGACACGCTATATTAGGGCGGGATGACGTACTGGACGACGGACTAGTCCGTCGTTATCATTTAATTTAATTAAAAAAAAAATTAATAAACCTAACGACAGACTGACGACGGAATAACCTAACGACGGACCAGTCCGCCGTCAGGTCCGTTGTTAAATATGGCACCAACTTGCGCTCCAAAAAAACAGTCGCGAGTTCGTCGTCAACTCTTTTTGTGAGATCCGTCGCCAAGGAACGACAGATACTCAATCCGTTGTCCCCTCCGTCGCCAGTTTGATGTTTTTTTATAGTGTATATATTAATTTTGTGATGCATTCTATCAACTAAATTGATGCATTTGATAACAATAATAAAAAATATTTTATCACAGCTTAGCGTGTCAATAAATTGGACGAAAGTATAAAATTTCAAGACACACTTCAAATATAATTTATGTATGAACAATGTATTGCTAATATTAGTACATAACGTATAACGATTTTTCTAGGTTTTTATATATCATCACTTTTTTTGTAATTATATCATGCATTATTATATTTTGTTCGATCATGCAATAATGTTCCTAATATATAATTCCAAAATTTTTCATGTCAAAAATATTTTATCACACCTCAATTTATCATGCATGATCAAAAAAATGCGAATGCATGATACCTTAAGAATAAATGCATGATCAGTTAACATGAAGTAATATTATAAACCATATTTGTAAATCTTAATTATAAACGATAATTATATACATTAATTTGGAATTAGTGAACCCTATTTGAACAATAAATATAGTTTAAAATGGGGAGAAGATTGAATTATTAATTTAAGTTTTTACCATTTAAAATGATAAACTATATAAAAATTCAAAATTTTCTTATTAGTTTAATTGTAATAGAGACAACATAATTTTTCAAATGAAATGGTAAAATGTAATATGAATGAGGCATTGTATCAATAGGTAAGTTCATCAATATTAATTATTTTCATATATTGAATGGATTTAATGCAAAAATTAGTGGAAGTATCGGTTATAATTATATTGCAAAACACAATATTACCCTTTGCCTAATTACTATTGAATTTATGATGAGAATATAAAATACATTTTAAAACTAATCCTAATCATCTAATTTACTAAATAAAAGTGTAGATTTATTCCTATTTCTTATTTTAACAGATATTCAGATTTATTCCTATTTCTTATTTTAACAGATATTCTCATGGAAACCACTCTCTCTATATATATGCTATACTGACATTGAATAGATAATAAGTATATTGAATAGATAATAAGTATATTTTTCGTTAACACAAGATAATAAGTATAATTGAACAGATATTCCTATTCCTATGTTATACCGACATTGAATAGATAATAAGTATAGTTATTAATAGAATTAATTGATGTGGTTCCTAATAATCAACTTAAAGTTGACAAGAACGTGTGCCGATGATATTTCCATATCTTAGTAGGAACAAAATGCATTTAATTAACACAAGATCACCAAACACCAATTATTAAGATCGAAGATGGAAGGTTAAGTCTAATTAAATTTAATTTATGACACATTAATTCACAATATATTACGATTATTTACTCGAAATATAAACTGATCATATGATATTTAATTATATAATATTAAATATTACTCCCTTGTCTAGCAATTTTTAACTCTTGCCATTTTGGCCCTTTTAAAAAATTTGTTATCCGATTCATTTTCTTCTTTTTTGTTAAATGTACTCCTCTACTTTATACACACAAGTGGCCAACCACATGAGGATATATTTTTCATTATATGCATAATTATTTACTACGTTTAATTACATTAATTATTTTACTTTATCATTATCTTATTACCCTTTAATTGTTAACTTTAAATTATATTTATAATATTCTCAATATTTACAATTCAAACTTAAATACTTTTATACACATAATATGAATAGTTCTTTCAAAATAAAGAAAAACATAATATTTGTAAAAAAAACATAAGAAACTAACATAAGTATTCAACGTGTATTTCAAAAAATTCAAATCTTCGTTAAACAATTTGTTGGGAATCTTTTTGATGATTGTGGAAATAATTATTTATACGTTTTGATGATGCGAAATCTTAATATATATGCATGATATTAAACGGTGATTACGCTTTAATATATATTGATGAATATGTATTTATGCTTTATTTGTGTCTAGATTAGATAAACAACAAATGGTTAAGTGTAAGGACAGATCGATGAAAGACAGATCGTGTCCATAGGAACCATCTGTGTTCTCAATAGTAGATCAGCTAACTTGTAAGATCAGGTTAAGTTAACAACCTGTGTCATAGAGCTTGATCTTATTTTGTCTATCTATTAGAAGGGAGATCAACCTGTAAGGCCAGATTAAATTAACGATATGTGCTATAAAGATCTGTAGCAGGTTAAGTCAAAATGTGAGAACAGATTGATGTAACGATCTGTTCATAGGACTAACCTAATCTATCTAGACTTAGTTTTTATAGCATCTATTTTATCGAACAGGAGGCCAGCATACTTACCAAGGACAGATCGTTAGATCGAGGACAGATAGTTAGATCGATGGACAAATCGATATGAAGATCAAGAAACAACGAGATAGAATCAACCTTGTATCAAACAGGTTGACATCAAGCTGCATAAGAAGATATACAAGGGACAGCTCGATACAAACGATCCGTGTCTAACAGATTGATCAACAACTACCCAAACAAGCTGCATTATGAGATGGAAAACTAGCTGTGCAAGAAGAAACACAAGAAAAATGATATGTGTGTAACAGATCAATCAACAGATCGATAGCAGAACGATATGTTGTTCATGGGGAGTCAGCTAAATGTTTGTTGAATACAACCTGTTCACCTACAGATTGATTAATCCACCTGTTCTTATGAGATACAAACGAGCTGCTCATCTCAGTTGGAGGAAGCTATAATCTATCTAAATTGATAAGCTACATGTCCTATGCCACGTCAACATCCACGTATGACTAACTCCAACAGCTAGAAGTACAATCAGCAACCAACAGTTAAAAGAGCATTTAATGCTTACTGCAAAAGCTACAAAGACTTCCAACGGCTACAATTCAAATATGACTATATATACTTCAAGCCTTCTTCAGAAATGTTTGTTGGTTCGTGTATTCGTGACATTACCCAGAAAAAGCTTCAATGCCACAAGATTCTCTCTCCAGTTTTCCATAGATTCATTCAACACTAAATATAAATCATATACATTTTTGAGTGTTGTAAATTAGAGAGAAATCACTATATTTCTGAAGATAAACCCGCTAGAACTTATCTTAGATTTGAGCCTTCAAAGCCCATAGTTCAAGTTTCCTCCATAGTCAAAAGCTTGGAAGTAGAACGATTATAAAACCGAACCCAGATCTCATACTCGACGAGTTTAAATAAGAGAGTTGTAATCTCGTACTCAGTGAGAATAAATAAGCGAGTTTTGACTCGTACTCAATGAGGATAAATAAGCGAGGGATCCAAGGTTAAGGGATTCATTGATCTAGCTTTGATCGATCGTGGACGTTGGGGATTTCCCAAACTACGTTAAATATTGTGTGTTCTTTTATATTCTGCATTGCATTGTTTTGATTCTTTATTTATCACTCACCAGCAAGCTTATCTAATTAAGCGAGATGTGCTTCTTGAATTAATCTCTTAAAGAACACTCGGTATAAACAAAATATATTTTCTAAGTGTAAGAGCAGCCAACAACATATACACAGCTTCCGCACACGATCTACATAGTTGGACAGATCGTCTGGTATGCTCCAGCTAGCTGCCAGTCTATCTGCTCGTTGACAGATTATTCACGCTCTGTGTTGAGAACTTACTTGAGCAGCTGGATCTCTCTACATTAGAGGAGATCGTCTGCTACACCCAGTGAGCTGTTGTGGTATAAACAGCGAGCTGCATCTCAACCTGCTGTTCACAGCCAAACGCGAGAAAGTTGGACTGTGGTGTGTTTCCCCCCCCCCCCCCCCCCCTACACCACACTTGCTCTCCCGAGACCAACACAATTTATTTTATATAATTTAATAAAATTTAATAAAAGAATATGATATTTGATTATGGTCTAAATTTCAAATTTTTTTGGCTGTAATTCTTTTTTTCTTTTGAAATTCAAATGACTTTTTTATTTGAAATTCTTTTTATACAAATATGAAAATTATCTTACATGGAGTAATACTTTGAAAGTAACATAATATCTTGGGTACCACTATGGATGATAGTAAGTGTATCAGTTTATATACATTATATCTATATATTTATGGGTGGACAAATATACCATACTAAATACACTGTACTGAAAAATAAAAAATACAAAAATTATCAAATTTTTTTGGTACGGTATTGGTATGCATTAATTTGGTCGTACCGCGGTATATTGAACATTTGGTATGTGACGACAATTCGATATATACATAAAGTTCGGTACATACGGATACGGTGCATTCAACATATCAGTATATACTGAAAGTTATGTATATTAGTATATACCGATATTTATCAAAAAATTATAGTATTTTTATTTTTATTATTAATCTTATATTAATTTTATTTTTTATATAACTAAATTTATGATTTAAATAACACATTGATTTATTATACTAAAAATTAATATATAAGATGTTACAGACTTAGAGTATGTAATACCCCGTCTTTTAATTATCGAAGTGAACAATATTCGAACGCGATTATTAATATATATATTGAATATTTATGTTTATTAATGAGAGTTAATATAGTTGAAGAGGAGTTTTGGGTTTAAGATAATTAGTAAATAAAAAAAAAATTTCTTGATTATATATTAAGAAATGTTATTATTAAGAAATAGTAATTATTTTGGAAATAATTAAGTATAAGTATAAGTGTTATGTTTTGAGAAATTATGAATAATATGCATGGAATGCATACTACAATAAGGGTGTAGTAAAAGATCATATCTAGGTACATATGTATATATAACATACGTTTGATTATATATAGATGTATAATGCTGGTAATCTGTACTTAAAATAAAGAAGAACCACACGTATGGTATCAATATACATATGCTAAGGCCTACAGTTATGTTGGGAGAAAAGATAACACTCAAGTGTGAAGTAAAGTGCATGCATGTATGTAATTAGAAGTAAGGTAAGCTAAGAATTTGAAACACTTGAGTATAAATAATATCTTATATATATAGGTGTTGGTACATAGTTGGCTAACACCCCAAAGCTATATAATACATGTCATTAAAATGAAATAAATAAAGTCTAAAGCTACTTTACATAAAGCTGCAGCAGCATGTTTAAAAGGAGAAGGAAAGAAAGAAAGCTATCTATAAGTGTAAGTGATAATCATTTTATATAGCCACTTGGTATGGAAAACCAAAGAAGGGAACAAAGTAGCCTTGCTGCTGCAGAGATAAAGCAGAAGTCTTGGGGCAGTGTGCTCGGTTGAGTGAGGGATAGAAGTCTTCCATCCATACCTTCCTTCCATGTCCCTGCAAATGAATAGTATTAATGCTATTAGCCATACAATAAAGTAAATACCTATAAACAGTAGAACTGTGCTAAGAGCTGAAAAGCTAGAAATAAGGCATTCATAGCACGCAAGAAGTATTAAAGCAACCAGCCTACTCTAAGCATTCTACTCTAAGAAGCCTACTCCTTTCCCTATAAATAGCCAACCCCCTTAGCATAGAAAATTTGGAGAGAAGAAATTCAAGGGGAAACTCTGCCCAAATATCCCTCGATTAGGAAGTTCACATCAAGTTCAAACAGAAGAAGACATTGAGGTATAAGCATTTCATACTTTAAGTTTTGTCCTTTTAGCATCTAGTTCAAAACATCCTTCTATATCTAAACTATGTTAAGGAAACCATAAAACTGAAATTAGAGTAATACTATACTCTTCCTTCAACCTTCAATTTAGAACCAATCAATCAGAACAATTAATCCAGAATATAAACTTGAATCTATGTTCATAAGTTTTGAACAACAAACCCTAAGCATTTATTTTTCAGAACATAGAAACAAAAGTAGAAATGAAATGCAGAAAACAGAATATATATATAGTCAGATTTTTAGATTTTGAACATGGTTATATATTCAGTTTTCAGAAATTAAGAATCAATCCTTTAGTTTTACAAAGGTCCAGTTTATAAGTATAGGTTTTAAAATATCAGTAGTGGCCAGAGTTATGAGCTTAAATTACAGGTTCACATTTTTGGAACCGTAAATTCAAACATATCATATTTCAGTGTAGTATTTTAATTCAGACCATTCCCTCATTAGAAAACCAGATATAAACTGAAATGAAACATGTTTATTACTCACTTAAAAGATGATGATGAACTAGTATGTAACAAGAACTCTCACAAAACAGACAATCAGATTTCACACCAGAACCGTTACCTTAACCCACCCTGACCAAATTCGAACCTGGAACCACTCCCCAGCCGGGAGCCGTAGCCATCCTCCTCTGAACCCGAGCCATTCCCTCAATCAGATTCGAAAATAGACAAATAGTCAATGAGAATGAGAGAAGAACAACAAACAAAATTTTAAGGAAGGTGTTAAGCCAAGGTCAGAACCTTAATCCAAATATAACAATTAATCAAAACTCAGGAGAAACTAAAGTTTACAGACTGATGGCAACCTCTCTCGGTAGTCAAGGAGGGAGGAATATATATGGGTAGAGATAGATAAGAGAGAAAACAATGCAGAAAAGGGGAGGAATCTACCTGAGGCGTTGAGGGCTGTTGTCTGTCGGGTGCCCAGCGAAGGCGAACGCCGGAAGCGGTGGAGGGAGTCTGAGAGAGAGGGAAATCCGAGAGGCGGAGCGATGAGGAAGACAGAAGTCTCGATGGAGAAGAGAGTTAAGAACTGGCGAGAGAGAGATAGAGGGAACCGAGCGAGAGAGAGAGAGATGTCTCTGGCTGGAGAAGAAAACGGGAGAAGAGGCGGAGGTCTCTAAGCTAGGAAAGAATGAGTGAAGAAGTGAATTAGGGTAGTGTTAGGAGTAGAAGGATCCAGAAGGTGGGCCGGGTTTTGGGCCGGTTAATGGGCTGTGTGACGGGCCCGGGTTGCACAAAGTTTGGGCTGGAAATTGTTGTGTGTCTAGGCCTAAGTGAAGAGAGGGAGCTGGGCCCAAATAAATAGACAATACTTGGGCTAGAAATTGATTGCTTCTAGGCCTTAAGAAATAGAGTTTATGGGCCTGAAAAAAATAAAACTGATTGGGCCGAAAATTAATGTTAACGGGCTGAAAACTATAAATTGAATTGGGCCAAGAATTTATGTATACTATGGCTTTTAGTTGGGCTGAAGTGAGTTAAGAGTATGGGCCGCAAATAATTCGAAGTGGGCCGAAAATAATTAGAATGAGCCCAGTTATTAATCCTAAGATAATTAATACTTAAACTAATTAATTTAATTAGTGAGTTCACTTCATTAATTTATATGGACTAGTTTAAGGATTATAATAAGATGAGGCTTAATTAAATTAAGCTTGTCCTTTTAATTAAGATGGAGTTTAATAAATTAATGGTGGAAGAAGGGATAGTATATATATTAAATATTAATATTTAGAGCTATTAATTTAGATAATTAAAGCCTAAGTACTAAATCAAGGAAATCCAATTTATTTAGTAATTGGGATCTAAATTAAGGGAATTGATATCTCTTATTAAGTAAGGATATTATTTGAGAAATAATATTTTAAGGTTATTTAAAGAGTTAAATAACTAGAAATTACGATATTATTTGAATAATTAATTATCGAGAATTAATTATTTCGTTAAGTGTTAATACACTTATTGCACTTAAAGGCAATTGCCGAATAATTGAATCGAGGATTCAACACATTGAATAATATTGATATGAAATATCAATATCTAAATTAACGAGTTGAAACAAGAACCGAGAATGATATTTCAAATGCACGAAGGGCATTTTAATTTATACGAAATTTTCTAAAGGTTCGTACGAGAGACTGTTTCGCGTTACGAGACCAAAGCAAGTGCAATCCAAAGTTATCCAAGTAGGCTTTCTATTACAAATAAAATTATGTGTGCCTGTATACTATTTATGTTGCTTTCAAAATGATCTCAAATTGAGAAAATTATGTTTCAAAGTGTTGTCTTGCCGAAATGATTTATGTTTTGTATAAATGCCTATCTGATTAAGGGTACCTGGTGTAAGGATCTTGGATTCCTTGTTTAAGGATCCGAAGAATTGTAATCGAACTAATCGTGCACATATAACCGTGAGTCATCTATCGGGTTGGCCGATTACAGTAAACCGGGAGTCATCTATCGGGTTGGCCGGTTCAGTGGACCGTGAGTCATCAATCGGGTTGGCCGGTTCGGTGTCCGTAGAAGGTGGCCACCTTCTCGGTACCATAAATTATCAGTACAATCAAATTACAGATATGGCCAGTATACTAAAGAAAATTAGACATCGATGTCGAACAGTAGGATCTTTCACAAATGAATTTAGTGAACGTAGGTGCTTTTAAAGACAAAATCCATATGTCTCACTTTTACGACATTGAAAATTATATTGTATGTATGTGGTTTTGGCATGTGTCTACTGAGTACGTTTGTACTCAGCCCTGCATGTATTTATAAATGTGCAGGTTGAGACGTGATGACGGGAGATGCTATGATGGGCTTGTCGGTTTTTATATAAAGTCTTGGGTGCCTACGTGTCTTCATACACGTAGACTTCAGTCGATCCTTATTCCGCTGCGTGAGTTTAAATCAGTTTTGTTTGGCGAAGTTGCCGATTGTGTAAATTAAAACTCCAGTTGAACGGCACTCAGTTATCAAATGATCGTTTAATTCAGTCAAGTCTTTCAGTATAATCAGTGTTCCATCTTATTCTTCATTCATTCAATCTATTAGTCGCGCGCCCGGGACTCTGCCGGGAAGGGCGGAGGACGGGGCGTGACAGAGTATTATTTAAGAAAATAATTACAAATATAATATACATAATTTACTTTTAAATTTAATATATCAATATTTCATTGACCTTTTTATATTCTGTCATAATTTTAAAATTAATATATAACTATTTGTTAAAGAGTATATTATATTTAGTTAAATTTTATATAAATAATTTTTAAAGAGTAACATACAAATACAAAATATACTATAGTTAGCTAAAATTTAAATTTAAATATAAATATAAATTTATAAAATATATATTATGTATTACTCCCTCCGTCCACAAAACTTCTTCCTAATTTGCCATTTTCGTCCGTCCACAAAACTTTTTCCTATTTCAAACTTTCCATTTATAGTAAGTGGACCCGCCACACTCTCTACACACAACTCAATTTAATATAATACATTAACTGGGACCCAAAATCCACTAACTACACACAACACAATTTAAAACAATATATCAAGTGGGACCCTCATTCCACTCACTACATATCATCATTAAAGTCAAAAGCACTATATAAAAACCCGCACCGGGTCAAATTAGGAACTTCTTTAATGGGGAGGGAGTATAACATATGACAACAAATTATTGAAGAAAATATTTTTGGAGTTTACTTTGATGATTGTTTTGTGATCATAATCATATAACTCATAACTATGATTGCAAACGAATCAAATTATTTTAATTTATATAAGCAGATGTGTTACGAATAGTCGTATTTGATATTTTACAATTTAAAATTGAAAAAAAAAATATGTCTTTCATTATTTGATTAATGTTTAAATACACATAAAATTTTATAATATTCGATTTGATATTTATAAATACTCAATTATATATATATATATATATATATATTAATTAGTGATGAGTTTAGTAGATATATTTTAATTATTATTTATTAATTTTTAAGTGTATTTATTGTTAACTAATTATATTAAGTTATTAATACAAAATAACAATAATTTAAAAGGTTAATAACAAAATTTGAAAATAATTCCACATAAGATTAAAGCATAAGTTGTTACTATATATATTGATAATCTATATAGTAATATTTTTTTACATCATTAATCTTATTAAAATTACATTATTCGAGTTGTATGTAATTGTTTCATATCAATTAATATTAATATTAATTATAATACTTTCTCCGTCCTATTCAAAATGACTCATTTTTCCATTTTCGTCTGTCCCACAGAGCTGACCCATTTCCCTTTATAGCAATTTTTTTGTGCTTTAAGTGTATTGGATAAGTAAAAAGAAGGGGGTCATCTTAAATGAGACGGATGGAATAAAAAATAGTTTATTTATATTTTTCCTGCCCAAATTTTGGTATGAAATACAATATTTTTGGTATATCGTACCAAATTTGATATACATAAATTTGGTACGATATCAGTATTGAATTTTTCGATACCGAATTTTTGGTTTACTAGTATTCATTATACCGAAAATTTCGGTACAATATTGGTCCGACAAAAACAATTTGGTACGTAGTACCGACCCACTCAAATATATTTGATGGTACACTCACAAATTAAATTAATTTTAATGATACATATTTAATAGTACCATTTATATAAATAAAAATGTGAGGTATACTATATAATAATAGTGAGAGAAAATATTTTTAAAGATAAATTAGTCAATAAAAATTAATTGTAATGTGGTTGATCACACATGTCGCCATTTAGCATCACTCTTGTGCATGCATTATATCTTAGTAGGGATGAAATGCATTTAATTAACACAAGATCACCAAACACCAATTATTAAGATCAAAGTCTAATTAAATTAAATTTCTGATACATTTTAATTTCACTATTTTTCATTTAATGGGAATCGGTTTAGAGATAAAGATATACCATGATTGTTTGCTCGAAACATAAAAATGATCATACGATATTTAATTATATATATAATATTAAATATTATTCCCATGTCTACCAATTTTTGCTCTTACCATTTTGGTCTGTTGAAGAATATGCTATGTGATTCATTTTTTCCTTTGTTGTTAAATGTACTACTCTACTTTATACACACAATTCAATTAAATATAATAAATCAAGTGAGATTCAAACTCCACTCAACACCGAATATATGATATATCTCAAGTCAAACTATTATTTAAGACGCATGTCAAGTCAATCTGAGTAATAAATTCATGAACCAGGGGGAGTATGTCATTTGAAAAATCGACCAAACACCCTTGACCAACCATTATTCCAACAATATCCACATAAATGAAAATAACCACAATATGTAGACATAATCTCAGTCCTAAAGAGGTATCAGATAATAAACATAGATAGTTTTATTGTTGAGAAATTTTGGGTGTTGTGTAATTGTAACATTAAATTAAATTTTTGATAAAGATTGTGCTATTTCCGACAATTCTAGAGTATTGCATGAGTAGAGTAGCTGCTCTAGGCGAAGATGATGGGGACAAGAAAGTGATTGAGGATCCACCACCAACTGCATAATACAGTACGGTACGTACCTAACTATAACGCTGTCGTGAGCATCCCTAATACGAGGGTGCTTGTGGACACAACTTTTTTTTAATTAAATTACATTAAATTTAAATTATATATCTGTAGAAACTCGGACCCGAAACCTATTATCTTGGGACTAATCCAATACCAATAAACTAACACACGCACACGCACACGCATGCTCGTGGACACAACTTTTGACTTGTGAAGACCGTTGCAAGCCTAATTATCTCCAGGTTCACTACCACAATGCACGGATATCACAGATGACTACATCAACATCAGTTACTATATGTCTATCAATTTACTACTTCATGAAACAATCACTCGGAGTGAGTAAATTAAAAGTCCCATATTAAACTGATTCCTGTTTTACCTGTGAATGTAATGCAATTAATGATAGCGAAAATGAACGCGAGACCAAATTAAAGTTGGTGTCTATTATGGGAAAAAAGAAATAAATAAAGTGAGATCATTAGATGAGAAGATATATATGACAAGAGATGAGATATGCTATCTGTATTATGGGGGTAAAAGATTTAAATAAAGTGAGAATTAGATGAGAAGAGATGAGAGATGTTATCCCTAATTCCCTATAAATAAGCTATCCCTCTCTCACTCAAACTCCACAACACATCTTCTTCTCAATCAATCACTTCTTCTTCATTATTATTAATCCTGAAATGGGGATCAAGGTCCTTGGCCACCCTTACTCTCCTGCCGCCAACAGAGTTTACCTCTGCTTAGCTGAAAAGGGCCTCGATTACCAGAACGTCATTATCGATCTAGCAACTGGCCAGCAGAAGCAGGAGCCATTAATCTCAATCAACGTAAGCTAGCTCAACAAATCTTAATTTCATGCCACTTTTCTTCATCTTTAAGATTATTTTTTAATCTAATTACATGCCTAATTAATTTGTTGTTTGGATTTAGCCATTCGGGCAAGTGCCTGGCTTCGAAGACGGCGACTTGAAGCTCTTCGGTAAGAAATACATTCCAAATGTTCGACGAATTGTCGCTGTAACAAATTCGCACTAAGACGATTAATTTGTTTCTTTGGATTTCAGAATCGAGGGCTATCACGAGGTACATCGCCCACGCCTACGCCGACAAGGGAACTCCTCTCATCTCCAATGATCCCAAGAAGATGGGGATCATCGGAGTTTGGTTGGAGGTAGAAACCCAGAGATTCGACGCGGTTGCCCAGATATTGAACTTTGAGATTCTGGTGAAGCCCATGAAGGGCATGACCACCGACGATGCGGCGGTGGAGCAGCTTCAGGCACAGCTGGCAGCAGTCCTCGACGTGTACGAGGCCCACTTGTCAAAGTATAAGTATTTGGGAGGCGACGACTACTCCTTGGCCGATCTGAACCATATTCCCATCATCTCCAACTTGATGAATACCAAGGTGAAGGCCATCTTCGAGGCCCGCCCCCGCGTTGCCGCCTGGGTTGCGTCTCTTCTGGCCCGGCCCGCCTGGAAAAAGGTTTCAGCCTGAGTCATTGTCTCGCTTTGTATAGCTGTATTGTCTTTGTTAAGCACTACAGCAATTTAGTGTTGCTTATGTATGGAGTATGGACTTTCTTTCCTTTTATCAGTGTGTAATAAAACAGCGACAATGACAATAATAATAACTGAAAAATTGAAAAACTTTTATAGCATATAGTCTTGTGTTTAATTGTTTTACATCTTTTACCCAACTGCGTAATTACTGACCTAAGCAGAAGACCGGGCCGCCCGGCTAGTTTTCACTCATCGGGCCAGGCCGGCCGCGTTCTGATCATCTTGGTTAGATTAACAATATAATAAAATTAAGTTTGTGTATGCATGCAGTATTATTAATTTATTTGAATAGACTTGTTAGAAGTATTTGAAATTTGTCATGTATTAGAAAAATCTGGACATGATAAATGATAAAGGGAACCACTACTATAATTTAGTTAGGCACGAAAATTGTGTAACATTGTAGAACTTTCCCTCAATAAAAGTCATCTAGCTATTTGAAATTACTATATAGTTATAAAGTTCATATTGAATCATCAAAGGACAAAGTTAGCGTATTTTCTTATAATGGTTAATGAAGAGCAAGAAGGAATAATACAATATTAAGCAATGAAAATAGACGATGCAAATGAAAGCCACAATTAGTAATTCAAAACAAGATACAAGAACTTACGTGGTTCGAATGAATCAAATAATCACATGAGAAAATCTGAGATCATTTCATTTATCAAACTCAGAGAATTCAAATTATTATTTTTGATAGGTTGCTTTCAGATCTACATGGTTTTAACATTTAATTATGTAGTAAAATTTGCTTATTCATCTATTTTAGGCTTGTGATTAAAAGAAGAGGTTAACTTTGATTGATGTACCTAAAGTTGGTGAAGAAGATAAAGAAAATCTCATGATTGGGGTCCACTTTATGCTCAAGAATAACCTTTGCCCAACATAAGAAAACATCGTTGCCTACCATATATATATATACACACGACACTCAATATATTGATAGAATTCATCACAAATTATATTAAATAGTAAATTCATAGAAATGTGAATTATATTAACTAGTAAATTCATAGAAATATGCGGATTTATGTCCTACCATAAACTCAAATTAAATATTGATCGATCTTAATTTTCGAGGTGAGATTATACGAGGTGTAGAAAGTAATAACACGGGATTTACGTGGTTCGACTTTTAATGAAGTCTACGTCCACGTAGGGGAGAGCTGATATATTTATGACTTGAAAATAACAATTACAGAATCCTTCTAATCTATCTTTGAGAGCCTATTTATAGACAATTTAGAGGCGGTGATGCTAAGTGGGCCGAGGTGACTGGGCTTATGGGCCGAGCTATTGGGCTTAACCGCTGGGCCGAACTGCTCTTGGGCCGAGGTGACTGGGCCGAGCTGCTCTTGGGCCGAGGTGCCGCTAATGGGCTTCTATTGGGCCTTGTTGGATGGGCCATATCCTATCACATCCCCCCCTCAAAAGAAGATCGGCATTGAAGTGGAGATCTTGACGAGGTTGGCGGAGTGATGATCTGGACGAGGTGAAGATCGTGCGGATACCGAAGTCGAGGTGAAGATCGTGCAGTTACCGAAGTCGAGGTGAAGATCGTGCAGTTACCGAAGTCGAGGTGAAGCCGAGGTAGTAATCGTAGTGGTGGAAGACAGCTGTTGTAGAAGGTCGCGGGTGACACGTGTCGCATTCCTGTTGGAGGAGCTGAAGAGGCGGGATTTTGAAAAAGAGGCGGTTGGGAAAAGGTGATTTGATGTCTATAAAGGCTTCCTTTGGAAGCTAATAAACACTTTACTTTTCGCAACCCTAATTTCACTTTCCCATCTGCAAAAAGCTCTTAACCTTTCTGCCATTTGTCGATTTCAACTTCGAGAGAGCTTATTCACATCTTTCAACCAAGTAAGTTATTATGGCTTCTTCGTCTTCTGCTTCTTCTTCTTCTTCGTCTTCTTCTTCTCGCGTCCCAGTCGATCTTGAGGTAGTAGAGTCTCCCTTGCCGATTAGGAGTTTTCCGGCGAGGGTTTCTGTTAGGGTTTTTACCCGTGCTTTTTCCCCTCCCGTATTTCGGGAAGTTGAGTTCTTGCCATTGGGGGGGTCTGGTGCGGTGCTGGACTTTTCGTCCACTATGAGTGCGTCGCACATGGTGAATCTGGCCCGCAATTTTGTTTTTCCAGAGTCGATGGAATTAGTTCTTCCTCGGGAGGAGGATAGGGGTAGCTCTCCTCCTGTAGGTTTTTTCACTGTTTACGAAGACTATTTGCATTTTGGTCTTCGTTTTCCTTTGTGTCCCATTTTTGTTGATTTTTTGGAGAGGTGGAGTCTGCCTTTGGGGCAGTTAGCGCCGCCGTCGATGAACACCTCGTGACCGACAAGGGCTTCTATTTTCTTGTCGATGTTGGGGAGGGGGTAACAATCCTTAGGGCAGTGTTTGTTGAGGTCAGTATAATCAACACACATGCGCCATCCTCCTACTTGCTTCTTCACCATCACAGGGTTGGCCAACCACGTCGGATATTTTACCTCGAATAAAATATCGGCTTGCTGTAATTGGCGTACCTCGTCGCGTATCACCTGATTTCTTTCGGCGGCGAAGGCTCGCTGCTTTTGCCGAACTGGTTTCACCTCGGGGTCGATGTTGAGGTGATGGGTGATAACACTTGGTGATACTCCGGTCATATCTAGAGGTGACCAGGCAAAGATGTCTCTAAACTCTCGAAGTAGTTGAATGACTCGACTTCGGAGTTTGGTGCCCCCGACGAAACCGACCTTGACAACCTTAGACACGTCGTTGTTATATAGTACGACGTCTTCTAGAGGTTCTGCAGTGGACGAGGTGGACTTCGTCACTTCGGGGTTCTGTAATTGCTATGCTTGGGGATGTTGCACACCAGAACCTCGGAGTGCGACCTGCATGCACTCTTTGGCCTGTGTTTAATTTCCCCGAAGTGTGATGACCCCATTCCTTGAAGGGATTTTAATCATCAAATGGTAGGCCGAGCAGACTGCTCTCGTTGCTATCAGCCAATCTCTTCCTAAGATAATGTTATAGGGGGAGTTGGCTTTGACGACGAAGAAGTGGATTATCTTTGTTGTAGATAAGGGACTTCGTCCTACTGTTACGGGGAGTGAGATCGTACCATCCGTCGAGGTCTCCCCTTGCGTGAAGTTCTTCAATGGAACGGGTGCTGGTTTTAAGCGTGCTTCTCCGATGTCAATTTTGTCGAAGCAGCTTTTGAAGAGCACGCTTACCGAGGCTCCACTATCAATGAATACCCGGTGTACTAATTTATTGGTCACCACGGCTTCGATAATGGTGGCATCTTGATGAGGCGAGGCGTGGGGGACGGGGTCATCACTAGAGAAGGTGATGACCTCGTCTTTTTTGAACCTCTTGTGAGAGGGTTCTTCCGAGGGTTGGTTCCGAGCCTCGGCTTTCAGTGAGGACCTCGTCGAACCTTGCGGCAGCCCGATGATGGCAGCGATGACTCCGTCATACTGAGGCTGATCTTCATCCTCGTCCTCGTCATCATGCCTCGGTTTTTTATCGTGGTGGGATTTGCAGTTTTCCCCCCTGTTTCTACTTCGCTTGTTTCTGCTCCGAGATCGGGTCTCCTGCTGAGTTCGACCTCGGTATTTTCCAAGAGTGCCATCTCGTACTAAGTGGTCGATTTCCGAGGCGAGGTTTCGGCACTCCTCGGTGTCATGGCCGTGGTCCCCATGGAACTTGCAGTATTTATCTTGTGATCGTCTCATTGATCCAGTTCGGGACAACGGTGGAGGCCTCCGGAACAAGTTCGCATGGAGCTCATAAATTTCCGCCCGAGGCCTACTCAGCGGAGCGAACCGATCTTGTTCTTGATTAAGCCGAGGTCCGAGGCGAGAAGCCAGTGGACCTCGTTGGATTCTCTCAAGGGCACCTCGTCGGGGTGGTCCTTGATCAGCTCGTTCTTCCCTTCTCTTTTTATCTTGACCTTCAGGTCGGTCAGTAGCTCGCTTCTTCCTGTCTGCCTCATCTGCTTCGGCAAATGCATCAACAATCCTCCAGAGTTGTTTAGAGGTTTGGGGGCGCTCTTTCACGAGCTCCCTGAAGAGAGTGCCGGAGTGAATGGCGTTTTGAAACGCTGAGATGAGGACATCGTCCGAAAGGCGATCGACCTTGAGGCTCTCATTGTAGAACCTAGCTAGGAAGTCGCTAATAGATTCTCCTCGTCCTTGTTTTAAGGTAAGGAGTTGGGCCGAACTAATTTTTGCTTCGGCTTTTTGGAAGAAGCGCCTCTCAAAGGCATCCAGCAGGTCGGCATACGACCCTATGCTGCAGCGTGGGAGGTTGTCAAACCATTTCTGGGCATTATCCACCAACAGTTCGGGGAAAACTTTGCACATATAGACATCCTCGGCCAATCCTTGGTTCAGCATGTTGTACTGGTATTGTGACAAAAAGTTGCTCGGGTCACAAGAACCATTATAGGGCTTGATGGGTGGGACCCTATATGCTGAAGGGAGTGGTGTGTAAAGAATTTTGTTGGTGAAGGGGGTAACGATTCTACTGTAAACAGTGAATCTTCCCTCTCTGTGTTCGTCCTCGTCACGTCGGGAATGGTCGACGTTTCGACGAGGTGGCGTCTTCTCTCTTCGGTGTTCCTCGTCACGTCGATAATGGTTGACGTTTCGACGAGGTGAAGTTGAGCCTCGCCGAGGTGAAGCAATGTTTCCTCGGCGATTATGCGGTCTTCGGGGGACTTCGTCATCTCTTTCCTCGGCAATTTTCTCCGAAGCTTGGGGTCGTCGTGATGGTCCCGCTTTGTCCTCTTCGCTTTGACCTCGTTGATGTTGTTCGGCGAATTTGAGGAAGTCTCGCTCGTGAAGATCTAGATATGCTTTGAGCGCATCTCCAAGCAGAGGTTGGAGCGTGGCATTTACTTGTTGACGATTTTGATTTAATCCTCCACTGCTAATAGAGTCACTAGCTCGGTGGGAAAGGACGTCTTCTATATGGCCTTCGGGAGTTCGGCGGTTCGCGGCCTGCCTGCCAGACCGGGCATAATGTTCATCTCCTTCGTTAGTAGATATATGAGGTGGATTACGAGGTATTTCAGTCTCGTTTTGCTTTCCTCTAGCAGCAGCAGCTATAGCAGTAGATCGGGTGGATCTAACCATTGTGTTTTCACTTCGGAAATCTGGATCGGACACAAAATTTATATTTCGATTCCCACAGACGGCGCCAGTGATTGATCTTAATTTTCGAGGTGAGATTATACGAGGTGTAGAAAGTAATAACACGGGATTTACGTGGTTCGACTTTTAATGAAGTCTACGTCCACGGAGGGGAGAGCTGATATATTTATGACTTGAAAATAACAATTACAGAATCCTTCTAATCTAGCTTTGAGAGCCTATTTATAGACAATTTAGAGGCGGTGATGCTAAGTGGGCCGAGGTGACTGGGCTTATGGGCCGAGCTATTGGGCTTAACCGCTGGGCCGAACTGCTCTTGGGCCGAGGTGACTGGGCCGAGCTGCTCTTGGGCCGAGGTGCCGCTAATGGGCTTCTATTGGGCCTTGTTGGATGGGCCATATCCTATCAAATATTATACTCTATTGTATTGTAGTATTCCCACAATTTAAATATCACTCTATTTTATTGAATTACTCTCTGTTCATAATTTTTTTTTACTTATTTTTATCATTTTAGTTTGTTCACGAATTTATTACTCAATTTTTTAAGTGAATCTCTTTATTTTGTACATGTTATTTAATTAAATATAATAAATTAGTTAAAATTAAGTTAAGATACAATATATTTTAAATTAAATTATTATTTTAAATGTGAGTTTGGTAGGGTATATGAAGCAAAATAAGATAAATAATCATGTTTCATCTATTGTTTGGTAGGGTCTTGCATTCATCTCTCCGGCCCGACATAAAATGTAAGGTCCGTTACTAATTCACTATTCTAGACACATAAATAATCATTTACTATTTTTTTATCCTTCCTCATCTCATCTATCATACCAAACTCGCTCTAAGATGTATGCTAAATTAAAATGAATTATAAATTTATAAATTAAGAGAATACTAGATAAAATGACAAGGGTGCAAGTAACTACAAATTAAATAGAACAATAAGGGTGTGTTTGGTAGTATTTGAAACACTAGAGACACTAGTTAGGAAAGCTAACTTGAGTTTATCTTTTGTTTGGTAGTCTTTCTTTAAAACTCAAGAGCCCGTTATAAAATTTTGGCCCGCTCTTAAAATAATATTGAGATGTGTTTGTGTGACTCAAGGACAAGGTAAGTTAATTATAAGGCGGTGCGTTTATCGAGTAATTTCTAATTTTACCTTTTTTTTATACTATATCCGTCCATGGGCCGTCCACAAAAAATGTATTATTTCCTCTTTAGTACATGGACCCACACACTTTCCTACACTATACATTACATCACATCTCAATATTTACAAAATTACCACATAATATCATAGTTTTTCTTAAAACTCATGCACACTCCTACATGATACACTTATCATGGACGAAGGGACTAAATATTATCCTCTTTTTACTTCTCTAACTTTATCTCTCTCTCCTTTCTTTTCCTCTTTTGTGAGTCTCTTTTTCTTGCAGAGGATTTTGAAACGCTTCTCTCTTTTGAAAGAGCTCGATTTGAGTTTGAAAATAGTGAAAAAAATCAAGCTTTCAAGAGGGCGAAGGAAGGTGCATACATGATTGAAAAAGGTGCAGACATGATTGTGCACCTTCATCTGAACTGGGTATTTGGATAATTTTTGATATTTGGAGAGAAGAAGCTGATTTGAGAATAAGGTGGGAATATTTTGATAATTTTTGTTACCAATATAATAGATATCTGGGTCCACTAATGGAGAAGTATACAAATTTTCTTACCGGATAAAATAGACACCGCAGAATCGCGAAGAGACTGATAGTTGTTAAAAGGAGAGGGAGAGAGACAAATTTTTGAAGAAAAAGATGGAGATGCATTGCACATGGGAAATTATGAAAGTGGAAGAAAATTAAAGAAAAGACTATTGGATTATAAAAGTAATTTCACTCACTTTAGATTATTTTTGACTCACTACTATTAAAAACTCAAGCTATTTAGCATAACGTATCATTTCCCACCTCCCTTATTTATATTTAATTTAACCTACCATTGCCATACCAAATACACACAAAAGGAGTAACATAAAAGTCAAATCATGAATTTGTGTAGTGGCACGTCGGAAGGTAGAGCCCACTGCTCCTTGCCACCTGTCAGACTTTTCCAACATGAAACGTGAGGATTTCAACACCCACTTTTATTATTTCAAGCATCTTCGATATGGTTGGGAATTTTAAAAAATAGTGTTGGATTGCATGTATAAAATAAAAATGAATAATTAATTAAGATCTCAATCCATGCACTTGCCTACCTAGCTATATATCACGGGCCTCTTTGGTAAACATGACAGGATATACTATGATAGATTAAATTTATATAGGATGTCAAGATTAGAAAGAATAAGATAATATTAAATAATATTATAAGTTGTTTGATAGACAAATTTAGAATTATGATAAATTTTATTTATGTGTTTGGTAGACTAAATTAGTGAACAATATAAACATATATAAACATGCATAATTACATATTTACCCTTCCACTTCTCATCTAAACATGCAAAATAGAAAAAACCCTAAAGCTCCATTACCTTTTGTGGAGCAGCCGTTTCTATCAAAATTCAAGGGACAATGACAACAAACTTAGAGCTGGAGCGAATCTACTACTCTTAATTTGCTGTTAGTTTTCATCGGTCTACCATTTTTGAACAAAGCTTTGAACTCCTAATTAAGGTATGTTTATGCCGTTTGATCTGAAAATACATGGGTTTCTGAGGCGGATTGTAATTTCTTTCATTTTGCAGTTTTAGTTTTCATTTTGCAGTCGAAAATTGCTTGAATTTTGATTCATCTATTGTATTTTTTATTTTAAATAGTTTTGGTTCAACTTGTTGGTTCAAAATGAATTTTTGGCATTTATTCTTCAAATTCTTAATTATATAATGGAACAAAGTTGTTGTGGAATTTCAATATTCTAACTTCTAATTTGATTTTCTGTTGAAAATTTGGTTATTATTATTCACTACTACAAATTTAAACATACACTACAGTCCATACACTACGGTTGATATAAAAACCGTAGTGTATGTGCGTTTTTTTGGAAAAAGACTACGGTTATAAAATTAACCGTAGTGTATATTAACAATAGACTACGGTTTTTAAAAACCGTAGTGTATGTGCGTGCTTTTTTAATACATAGACTACGGTTTTTTAAAAATCGTAGTGTATGTGCGTGCTTTTTTAATACATAGACTACGGTTTTTTAAAAACCGTAGTGTATGTGCGTGATTTTTTAATACATAGACTACGGTTCTAAAAAACCGTAGTGTATGTGCGTTATATTTTTAACACATAGACTACGGTTCTAAAAAACCGTAGTGTATGTGCGTTCTTTTTTAACATAGACTACGGTTTTTATTAACCGTAGTGTATGTCCAAAATTAAAATAGCCCAATTCTCTCAAGCCCTCTCTCGACCTTGGCCTTCTCCTCACCTCTCTCGACCTTGGCCCTAAACCCTAACCTCTCTAAACTCCCGATCGAAATCTCCTCCCCTCTGCACTCTCTCTCTCTTGCTCGAGCTATTTCTTGGCGGCAGAGAGGAAGATGCTCTCGATCTCCTGCTCGACGAGTTGCATAATGTCTCGTGTAATTGAGCTATTCTTGTGGTGAATTTTGTTATGCAGTTGCTGAGATTTAATGGAAGTGGTACTTTTTATGTGACAGTAAAATCGTCGATACTGGGTAAGGAGCCAGTGCAGAAAGTGGTGAGTCTTTTGCTGGAAGCGGAGGCTGCAGCGGAGGATACTCCGACGACCAGCGGTTATGGTTCTCGCTCATGAACGCTGCTTTGCTGGAGAAATACACGCCCTCCGTCTTCACGGCGTAGCAGTGCAGCCCTTCCGCCGTGCACCGCTCGTACGCCGCCCGGTCAAATGCCCCCACCACCACGTGATTCAGCAGCTCCTCCGCTTGTTTTGACGCCATTGTTATAGGTTTGTTTTTTGCTTTTTTCTTTTGAGCTGCATAATCAAGAGCCAGCTGTGTTGTCTTCCTTTACTATGATTACCTAATTTAGACTATAGCAAAATTTCCGCGATTAATCGAGAGAGACTAGGGTTTATAGCTCTAATTGAGCTAGGTTGGATCGAACTAGTTAGTTTAATTAAGGATGTGTTATTATTCCATTAAGAATCTATATAATTAAGGAGTATATGTTAATTTCTGCTATTCTTAAACTTACGAAATGAAAACGCTTTGCTTTGTGATTTATTGAAATATTTGTCAAGGTGACTTCTTTACATAGCAATTCTATGTTCTACGCTGATTGAGGATCTGAGATGAATATGATTTGGTTAATTAATGGTTATGAGACAAAAGGAAAGACCATTAATAAAGTTAGTTTTAGGTATATATGGCTGATGTTACATGTGGTTGCACGGTTAATTGCTTTCTTTTAGTAACAAGATTGGAGCTAGTGCTAGTGCTTTACTATTTAGTATTGTTACACGGTTAATTGCTTTCTTTTAGTAACAAGATTGTTGCAGGTTGTTCTAGTGGGAGATCACTGTCAGCTTGGTCCAGTTATTATGTGCAAGAAAGCTGCACGGGCTGGTCTGGCCCAATCTCTGTTTGAAAGGCTTGTGATGCTTAGTGTGAAGCCAATTAGATTGCAGGTGATTTATCTGATCTATATTTGCTTTTGCAATTGAATCAAGGAAGCATGTATAGATGACTAAGTTTCCCCATATAACTGGAAGGCATTAGCTTCTGCTTACTGTAATTATGCAGTTTGATAACCAACCTTTACCTTACTACCTTTGGCTGATCTTTAAGACTTTAAGTCAAGCTACAGTCTTGACTTTCCTATCTTAGCTATAACTCTAGCTTTTGCTCATATATCTATTTGCTGACTCAATAAAGTAGGCAATATGATTTGAAGTTCCAATAGTTTATGACATGCCGTCTACTATGTAGTTTATCTCTATGATTTGAATTCCAGTTTAAATGAGATTCTTGATTGGTTGATTGTTAATGTTGTTTTTCCGTGAACACAAAAAGCTTATGAAGAACCATTCCAAGTGAGTGGCTAATAATATTATCTCCAAGTATTAAACCAGTGTTATCATTAGTCTTCTCAGCCTGGCCTTTCGCTGATAATGAAAACTGAGAATTAATGTGATATTATACACACTTCCTCTACTCTAATTCCTTGCTGTAGTCTTCAGCCTGTAGATTTGCTTTCAGTTTCTCTCGTAGTGTCATTAGTTTACACTTATGACTCTCTCTTCCTCTAGCTGTCTAGCAAGAGGGTTTTTGTGTTCATTAACTATATCTGTCAAATTTACAGAGTACAACCAATAAATTTATTATGTTAAGAAATTTTTGAATTTCTCTCCGAGCTAGAATTTCATCCCTTAAACCATTTTCATGTTTATTTGTTAATTTTTAATTTATATCTTTCAGAGATCTTTCAAGCAACTCTCTCAGTGGAAGCATTCCGGCTTCACTTGGGAAGTTAAGCCAGCTCTCGAGCTTGTGAGTAACATGTTACCTTGCGAAGTTACAATATTATTGTATAATCTTTTTTCTTCTAACTCAATATATTTTATGATGTTTGAAGCAACGCATATACAAATTTTCTGGTGGGATCAATACCATCTGATGGTGTTCTTGCAAAGTTTCCCAATGAATCGTAAGTGACAATTTTTATTTCTCACTTATAATTTTTTTATTGCAATTACCAATGTGATTTATTTCTAATCTTTCGTTTTCTTTATCTTCTGCTTTTTATACCACATATTTCCTCTTCTATTTGACTAATTATAGCTGTTATTATACTCTTTCTACAATCAAGATTACAGTGAACCAATATGTTGTAAGGAGAAAGTGGAAAAAAAAAGCAATTTTTGGAGTTCTGGTTAGTAAGTTTTGGCTTTTATGCAATTTTTTACTTTTTTATTTTTTGGTAAGATGGTGTTCTTATGGTTCCATAGTTTGTGATTCATGAACAATTTACGTTGCATTTGGTTTTCTATGCTCTTGAGATGTGTGTGATTGGTCCTCTGTGTTGAACTGTAGTTTTGGTTATGGTTGAGTAGATTTGTTACCTCTGAGTTTTCTAGACAATGATAATGGTGAAGGTCATTTCTTTCCCTTTTAGATGTTTTCCCCTTCAACGTTTTCTGATTGATTAGTTGAAATAGCTGCAATTCTTCATTTTGGAGGTCTCGATTTATATGTTTTTGGCTTAAATTTACACCTATATTTGTTTTTTTTTTTAACTTTCTTACCTAATATGGTTTTCTTATCACTTTGGTTTGCTTGGTGCTTTCATGAACACTTTGCCTTTAAAAATGTAGTGCATTTGGTTTCTACACTCTTAAGGTGTGTGTGGTTGTGTTGAATTGGGACTTGAGTTATGGTTGAGTATATTTTTAACCTCGGTGTTTTCTAGACAACTGCAATGGTGAATTTGATTATTCTTGTTTTGTTAGTGTGCTTGCAATTTGAATTGCTTGATTTATTGTCATATTATATAGTTTCTGGATGCACCTGCTTTGCAAGATGATTTTTATCTTAACCTTGTCGATTGGTCTTCTCATAATGTGCTGGCCGTGGGATTGGGAAATTGTGTTTACTTGTGGCATGCTTCTAGCAGCAAGGTAAAGAATTTGCTCTTTATATCATTGTTGGGATTGCCTTCATGAATGATGAGTTTATTTATTTATTTGCACGTGTATGCAGGTAGTGAAGTTGTGTGATTTAGGATCTGATGATAGTGTTTGTTCTGTCGGATGGGCTCAACGCAACACACATCTTGCTGTTGGAACTAGCAACGGCAAAGTTCAAGTATGTTTCAAAATGTTCTCCAAATTTGTTTTTTCACAATAATTTTTAATTCTTCTTCATTTCCATTTCTTGGTGTACTTTAGTTGTATGGTGTACATGTTAATTTCTGACTTGTGGTGTAGCACAATTTCTTTACCTTAAGGTATTGTATTGGAACTTTGGGATTTACCTACTTACTATACAGTCTAGCATCTTAGATGTATACTCCTTTTGTCCCAAACTTATTTCTCTAACTAGTACGATACCTGGTTGTGAAACTCTGCCAATATGTGGTTTTGATTTCAAAGGTAGACCTTCCTTTGTTCGTCTCACATGTTATGTCCACGGGATTTTATATGGTCACAACTCTGAAAATGGTGCATGAATCTGATCCTCGTGATGACAGTTGTGACTTAAATACCAAGATATGGCAGGTTCAGTAAATTGCTTATTACCTGACTTTGTGAAGTTTCAGTTTCAATTAAGCAAGGAAATTTTGGGTGTAAAAATAATCTGTTTTCGACTGTTGCTTGCTTAGGGAAATATGTAACAAATGCTTGAGTTACAGTTTGACAGAGGGAGTTTATAAGTTTTCTACTCCAATTGATGGTTACGGTTTGACAGAGAGAGTTTATCAGTTTTTTCTACTCCAATTCACAGTAATAGTTTGACAGAGGGAGTTTATCATTTTTTCTACTCCACCTGATCTTCTACCAGGACTTTCACCTTGCTTATTGTGTCCTTCGCATTTGAATGCAGCAAGCTGTGAGATTGGAAAGGATTTTTGGAGTTTACAGAGTAAGCAATCTTTTTATGCTCTGGAATTTTTCTGCTGTTTTACTAAAGAATGGTGTCTTCAATTGGTAAAGACGTGCGGTTTATCTTCCAAACACCCAGGCTGTTTTATATGGTTTTTGTTTTCCTTCTAAAAGTTGCTTGGATGTCGTAACATTTGACTTATTAGGTAGCACGAGTTCATCTTGAGACAGAATGTGAGTTGGACTTCCTGCCAATAAAATTTATGTTCATTGTGTGAAGAGTTTGCCTCTGATGCTCTCGATTACCTTACACTGAATAAAACCCAAGCAGAGATCATTACCATTCTTCACAACTCCTGCTCTAAGATACCTTCCTTCAAGCAGCAGGTAATACGAGTGTACGTTGAACATGATTTTCTGCTGAAGTAGAAAGTTTTGTAATATGTTGAATTTTCCTATCTTGTCAATAGCCCATTTATTATAGGCAAAACGCTTGTATATTCACAGCCTTTGAAATGTCAAATGATTTGGTTCTATGAGTAGAAAATGGTTATAAAGATTGTACACTTGAAAAAAAAGTTAGGAACTTTATTTGTCTTAAGTTGAAGTTCCTGCAGTAACTAGTTTGTTGAGCAGAATATGTTTCTTTATTTCTTTAATATTTCTATTATGAAACTTATCTCTGTAATTTTCTTCCTCAGTGCATTATTTTGGTGGACTATTATGCTCCTCTATTTTTCTTAGAGGTTTCCTCAGTGGAGGCTGATGATTTCTGCCAAAAGGTGATCTATGCCTAGACACATGTGATCTATGCCATATTGTTGTTGCAGAGGCTTTACTGAAGCTAAAAGATCCAGATACCGAGGTATATTATGGGCAATAGCACCAATTTATCCTTTATGAATGTATTTTACTTAACCCCGGTTTCTTCACAATTTTGATCCCTATCCTAATGCGTACTAGGATTTAAATCAGATTGTCTTGAAAACGCAGATAATTTTGATCCCTATCCTAATGCGTACTTGGGAAGGATTGTGTTGCCAAAGGTAAAAGCTTCTGCTGCATTTCTTGCTTCTTGTTTAGTTTTTCAGAATTACATGTGGATTTGTTTAGTTTCTTGTTAATTTCTTAAAATCACATGTAAGTTTTTCTTTCTATGTACTTTATGGGACTTATCTAATTTAACCAATTATTATAAAATTTTATGGTGATATATGTTTTTTAATGTTGGACAGTTTGAGAATAGGAAATATTCTATTGCGGATATTGATGATGTGCGTGATGAGTGGGCAAATTCAGTGATTCTTTGTCTGTAGGATGACTATATGTGGTATTTACTTTAATGTTTACGTATAACAGTTAAACTATATAGTTTATGTTATCATTTTAAATTGTCTTATTCATATACATATATATATATGTGTTTATCTTTTCAGGTTCAGGTCAAAAGGTGGATGGATGCAGTTAGATTTTGCGTAGTTAACGAACTTCAGTTTCGTTTTTTGGATATTTAGCATGCATGTACATTGCTAACTTTGTAAAGAAAATGGATTTAAACAAATTGTTGGGATGACAACATTTTGTAATGTAATTATCGATGTATTTTAATTTAATGAAATCCCGTAATTTTGTGATGACAACTTCAGGTGTGTATGTATGTGTATATATATATATATATATAAACAGGTGTGGTATACGAAACTGTAGTGTAGCTAATTCATATTGAAGCATACACTACGGTTTTTGATAAAACTGTAGTCTATTGCTCAATCATACACTACAGTTTTCTCAAAAACCGTAGTCTATAATAAATTTTACACTACGGTTTTCTCAAAAACCGTAGTATATAATAAATTTTACACTACGGTTTACTCAAAAACAGTAGTCTATAATAACATTTACACTACAGTTTTGTTCAAAACCGTAGTCTATAATAACATTTACACTACAGTTTTGATCAAATCCGTAGTCTATACTAAATCATAGACTACAGTTTTGTTAAAAACCGTAGTCTATAATAACATTTACACTACAGTTTTGATCAAATCCGTAGTCTATACTAAATCATAGACTACAGTTTTGTTAAAACCGTAGTCTATAATAACCTTTACACTACGGTTTTTAAAAAAACTGTAGTCTATATTGAATCATAGACTACAGTTTTGTTAAAAACCGTAGTCTATAATAACCTTTACACTACGGTTTTTGAGAAAACTGTAGTCTATATTATATCAAACACTACGGTTTTCTTGAAAACCGTAGTCTATTGCAACTCAATTACTACGGTTTTTTCAATTAACATAAACATATACTACGGTTAAATGAAAAATCGTAGTGTATACTGGTACATACACTACAGTTGAATGTTGAACTGTAGTAATTGACATGAATACACTACAGTTTTTTCTTCATAGACTACGGTTTTGAACCGTAGTCTATTATCCACATAGACTACGGTTTTGAAACCGTAGTGTATACTAACAAGTATACACTACGGTAGTATAGACTACGGTCAAAAGGGTCATACACTACGGTTTAAAACCGTAGTGTATGTGCTTTTTTCTACTAGTGATTATTATTATTATTATTATTATTATTATTATTATTATTATTATTATCATTACTTTTGCTCTGGAAACATTGCAAGTTTATGCAGTGATATGTGTTATTAGAATTAGGTGGAAGCACACACACATGTGTGGATATGTGTGTTATTGCCATCTTCCTACATTTAGAAATGAGAACAAATTTGTTAATATCACTGTTCGTTTATTTTCTAAAAGTTTATTTTTTGCATTAATTAACGCATTCTTATGTGAACTTTAGACTTGCCAAAGTATTTTCATAATTGAAGATGTCATTTTCTTGTTCTTGCAGGATATAACAAGAACCAAAACATTATGAGTTCTATGGGTGAAGGTTATATTTTATTGTCTTTACTGTAGGTTTTATTTTGTTAGTTTAGTTTGATATCTCTAATGAGTGACAAATTGCAGGGAGTAGTTCTGTTGGTGTCAAGTGTAAAATGACAGGAGGACGAAGAAGCTGGACCCATCAAGAGGAAGTTATTCTCATGGCAAGCCTCAAAGAATTAATCGTACAAGGTTGGAAATTTGACAACGGCTTTAAGGCTGGTTATCTCAACAAGCTCGAGGAGGCAATGAAGTTTCATTTTCCAAATACTGATTTGAAAGGGGCTCCTCATATTAGCTCAAAGCTCACCACATGGAAACGATTCTACCTACTCTCTCAGTTCAATCTTGAATCGGAGCAGAGTTGGGTTCAACGGGAGAGGAAACCACATGATTGATTGTGAGGACGACACATGGGAGCAGATTATAAAGGTATTTACCATCTCGTTCAATATTTTAAAAACTGAATGAAATAGTTTTGTTTTGTTTTACTAACTTTGCAATTCACCTTACTTTTTATTTTCAACAGCTTGATCCAAATGCACGTTCTATGCATTTCAAGATGTGGCCACAATATGATGACTGGAAAGAGATATATGGAAGAGATCGAGCCACCGGGGATATTGTAGTTGATGTACCAAATGCTTTGAATGAAATACTTAAAGAGGAAAATACACCAGATATTGGGATGAGAGATGAAAATGATTTCAGTGCTGAGGATTTTGTTGAGCAGGAGGAAGCTTCAGAGAGCGTCTCCAACAAGAGAAAGGGGGCTGCTCAAGTCAAAGAAAAAGACACAAAGAAACACAAGGTAATAGAAGATGTATATTCCATCAGCAAAGTCCTTGAAGAATTTGGCAAAAAGACTGAAGCAAGACTTGCATCCTTGGCTGAGAGCATTGGTTATGAAGTTGCTCTCGGTCTTGCAGCCGAGGATGCATTTGAGCAGCTTGGTAAGATTGAAGGTCAGTCTATAGAAGAAAGATTCGATGTATGCGAAATTCTATCAGCAAATGTGGATAAAGTTAGGATTTTCAAAAGTTTACCAGAATCTGCCCGGGTTCAATACGTGGAACGTCTTCTGAAGAACAAAGGGAAATGATTCTGAACACCTTGGTTGTTTTTGTTGATGGGTGTGAAAAAATTAATGGCTTTTGTCTTTTAAGCTCATTTTGAACTCTGTTTTTGTTATGAATATGTAACCCTTTATGAAGCATAACTATGTGATGTTTGATTTCCAAGTAAGTTTAAGGATGATTATGTTTTTATGGATGGAAGGATTTGATATATTTTAGTCTGACAGCATTTAAAAGAGACATGGTATATGTTAACTTTGATTGCAATTTTTTGTTTTCTGATTTTATGAGTGATTATTGTAGTATAATCAGGCGATTGTGGACTCGAGTCCCACCGGACGTGCTTTCTTTGCTTTGTATTTTATTTTAGTTTTGAGTTTTTGTGAATAGAAGTGACAATAATAAATAAATGTTGAAACATCTTATGTTATTTTACATTAGATTCGTTTAAACTCTTTCATCTCCTACCTGATCTAAAGCAATTAGTTACCAAGGGAAGTGTTGGGGTGGTGGAGGTGTAAGTGGTTCACTGCTTCATGCTCTCAACTTTTCTTTTATCTATTTACTAGAAATTTACTCCCGTGCGATGCACGACCAAACTTAAAGTTATTGTTTAGATCATAAAAATAATATGAATATCATAAAAAATAGGAATGCATATTTATGTGGTGGGACGAAAAAGGAGTTGGATGTGCATGTTAATGGAGGAGTACTCATCTTCTAGTATACCACTTGAATTGCATAAAATGGCACATCTTTACCTTTACCCACAACAAATACTTTGAATTATTAGCTTTCCTAACACGGACTGTAAAGACAATTAACTACTTCTAAAAATCTTTTTTTTATAGTCTATAGATTAATGGTGTTGCTTACATTGGATGTTAATGATTGGTAGGAAGTTCTGCTCAATTCTCAAAACACAAACATGGAATATACAACTAACCATCTCAATAATTTGGTCTTCAACGCCTGATTTGTGTCTTGATGGGATAGAATGTATGGTTCCTCAAAATCTTCCATCTCATCTTCATAATTCCGAAAGCACGCTCGATAACATTACGGGCTCTAGTGTGTTGAAGGTTAAAGAGCTCCTCTTTGTTTCTAGGCCTCGCACTGTTGGGCCCCCATTCTTTTAAGTGATACCTAACGCCTTTATAAGGTGTTAAAAACCCTTCAGAATTGGCATATCCATTGTCACATAGATAGTATGATCTTAAAAAATAAGTAAATTATTAAGATCAACATGTATCTTGTTTGTAGAGCAAATATATATGCAAAATGATGTGATGAGTGGAGACTATATACCCTTAGAAACCCTCAGACCATTTGGCCGATTAATTGCATCTCTTAAGATCCTTCCATCTGCAGCTGATCCTTCCCATCCAGGCAACACGTATGTAAATCTCATGTTACAGTCACACACAACTAGAGTATTTGTTGAAATTTGACCCTTTCGGGTCCTATAACGTGGCTTGTCAAGAGTACGAACCATAACGTTGATATAGGTGCCATCAAGAGCTCCTAAGCATCCCTAAATTTATAGATATTACAAATTGAAATTAAATTCATATGCACATAACAACTTCCAAACCATTTTGGACACGATGAAATGAAATTAAAAAATTGTTGTTATACCTTAAACCACTTCCATTTAGGATCTGAGCTATCTTCTCCGATTGGTTTGGGTTTGTGGAGAAGAAGATCATGTACTTTTAATATGGATTTTAGAACTACATGGACGTAAAAAGAGATGGTCTGTCCCGATCGCCAAAAATTAAACTTAACATCACGGTTCGATTGGTCATGAGCTAATATCCCTAAGAAAAAGGCAACTTGCTCTTCCACACTAACATATCTCCCATCTTCTAACCCTCCTACTTGCTTTAATAAAGCACATAATCTTCCAAAGCAATTGCGGTCCATTCGAAGGTTTGATATGCAATCAATATCACTATCCACCATCATCCTGTTCAAGTATGCTTTTTGGGTAGGAAATCTTTCAATCATACCATATCCACTAGTTTCATGGATATGCTTCCTTTTTCTACCTCTAGTTTTTAACAAATAAGTCACTAAAACACATACATGGAATATATAAGCGTTAATGATTTCCTCAACCATTAGCATGATAACCACATTTCTTTTGCTCTTATCCATAGTTGTATTTGAAATAGTTATTCCAGACAAGATTTCAGAACTGCAAAGGAAGAAAAATATATAAACTTGTTTGGCATATAAAAACATTTTAATTAAGCATAGATAAATGTTTAACCACAAGTTAATAAGCATGAGGAAAACATTATGCTTACACAAGTCAAAAGTAAAACAACAAGATTCTAAATCATGTAAGTAGCTATTAATGATGGTGTGAATTTGATTGATGATATGAACGTATATAGGGCATCATCTCTTCCGCAGATATCTATGATTACAAGCCACATAATATTCAAGGTATATGTAATGAAGAAAGCTAAATAAATTCAGTGACAACATAGAAATGGACTTAATACATCACTAGATAAACTTTGTTCTGCTAACTTCCTCTACCAATGTTCTTATTATTTTCTCAATCATCAGCAGATTTAATAATCTCATACAGCAGATATTGAGCTCAAGTTGTTTAATACAAAGTTGCTTGCATGCATTTTCCCATTTAGCCAAGTGACATGTCAATATGAATATGATCAAATTTACATCATATTTATCAAACATAATAGAAACCAATATAACATATATACCTTTATGACGATTACAGCCATTTGGTTAGATTTTGAGAAAATTATATATATCAATTAAGTCCATTTCTATGTTGGCCTATATTATTTAAGTCCTTATTTAAACGGAACTAAATTATTTTCGCAATCAACAACAACGCATAACAAGAAGTCATCAAAGGAAAGTGTTGGCCTATATCTAAGCAGCAGATTCCTTCGCAATCAAATTAATTTGCGACTAATTAACACATGATGAAATCAGATTCAACTCCAACTCCAGATTTTAAGAGGTCATAAAACTCAATCAAATAAAATTACCTGGCCAAAATAGATGAGGAGGTAATACGACGCCCCTGAAAACCTCAGACACAAATTATAGAGAGAAAGTCAGTTTATATGAGTGATAGAGAGATACAGAGAAATCAAACAACTGATTTGTTGTTTAGGAGGTTGTTAACTCTTTTCAGCGCTCAATTTTTAGGTTTTGAAGAATAACTCCAGGCGAAGCTGTGATTATGTATGGTTGTTTTTTGAAGATTTTGAAGAACTTGGTGAAGCTGTTTTTTGAAGAAGAAGAACCCTTGATTATGTATTGTTGTAAGCTTACCAAGGGCAATTATGGATAGAGAAATTAATAATAGGGGTGGATAATTTTAATCGGACCAAGTAGACCAGATTTAATTGTATGCCAAATTAACTATTTTGTAACGGGCTGAGTAAATAATATCGGGCTGATATGTTTTTATAATTTGCTATCAAACATAAGATTTAGAAAGATAAAATTATCATATCCTACTATATCTCATCTATCAAACAAGCCCCACTTGTAATACTTATTACTAGTCACCCTCTTATTTTCTGCAAACCTACATCTCCACTAGTTTACACCTAAAATATGTACTCTAAATTTTCGTAAATATACGAGGTTAATTGCACGTGACAAGTTAACTCCGATCGAATCTCAACGGAAAGCTTAGCAGGGCGATTCTAATCTAAGTGTTATCAAGAATAAATAAATAGAAATATTAAACACTCTAATAATTAATAAGTATGAGAAAATAATAAATAAATAAATCTATATAAATATACTAAAGAGGAATCCTTCAACATTTTTTTGGCGCCATCACCTCTGTATATACAAGCCTAATGAGAAAAAATAATTTTTTATTATAAGTCTTTTCACTACCACATCACAACTTTCCAAAAAGCTATTAAACTTCTATTATTTTTTACGCCACATCACTCAGCAAACTTTTCAACTTCCAACACTTCTTGAGCTTCCAACTTATATTTTACTATCTATCTATATAGTTCTACCAACTTCACTTTCTTACTATCTCTACTTCCAATAGCAGCATGTGTATTCATTTTAACAACAAAATTCACTTCCATTCCACCTGAAAATCATTGCAAAGATATCCTGAAAGTAGACAAAAAAAAGGTAAACTATATTTTTCAAATCTTATTTATGTTTTACCATTTTCTGTATACATCCTATTATATTTTAGGATTTTGATAATTTAATGCTAGGTATCATTTGTATATAGAAATGAATGCATGAATATATATATTTGGGAAACTTGTCACGTACTGTGCACCACCAATTTGCTCAACTATAAACAGTTTTACTTTTCTGATTAAATGATTAAATGTATGTACGTGTGTGTATATTTAAACAGATAGAGTACTTAACATTTAATCTATTTATTTTTGAAAAATCCTGTTTTTAGTCATGGTCAATTGTATGTAGCCATTTCACGAGTCACACATCGTTCTGGTTTGAGAATTTTAATTTCTAATGATGAGGATCGTGATGTAAGTGTTACATCAAACGTTGTGTACAAAGAGGTGCTGCAGAATTTATAAAAATAGACTTACTATTGAGTTAATTGTCTTGATTACTTACAAACATTACTATTGTGTATTGTGACATTTTATTTATAGTTTTTAGATAGATTTATTATTTATTTTATATATTAAATTTATTTCAATATTTTGTGTATATCTGTTTTGATTTTTAATTAGTAATTGGTATTTAAAACGATATATCTACTGAAAAATGTAATATCAAACTCATAATAAAACTTAAAGTTTCACATAAATTAAAAAATATATGTCCAATTATTTTTACACTCAGTTAAAAATTATAATGTATAAATTATAAATTTCTACATATCAATTTGTAAATTTGTACGTTTAATAACCCGTGCAAAGCACGGGCGCTACACTAGTAAACAAAATAATAAAAAGGTGGGATTCCGGATTCAAGGACATAGAGTTAAAGAAAATCTAAAATCAATTAAATCATGCTCCTAAATTCATGCTATTGTTCGTTCATTAAGAGATTCTTAATAGTTAGTCTAATTAATTTCTTGCGTATTTTTAATTAGACAGTAATCACGACTCACGTATTACATTACCCTAAAAATAATTCCTCAATTAAGAACAATGATTCGTAATTAATAAATGATTTCCTAGGGTTGCTTAATTACTAACTTTCGTTAAGCCGCAATTCTAACTTACGTATTCAAATCACAAATCAATAACGAATATAATTTCTACATTTCAGTTAGGAATTATTAATGATTTAATCAAGTTCTATGTTGGAATTATCTCTCGATCTCAACCAACAAACAATTAATTAAAAACGGTAGTCAATCGTCTCAATTAAATAAGCACAAGTTAAATCACGAAGCATGAATCAAGAACAATCAATAAATAATTAAAGAAATTATAAACCCTAAGGAGAGAATGACAATCAATCCATAAACAATCAAAGATAAAAATTAAATAAAACTTACTAAGAAAGAATCTTGGATTGAGCGTCAAACTCGCCCTCAATCCGTCATCCCAAAGCGAAATTACAATGTAATCAACTAAAAATAATGTATCTAGTTGGAAGAATGAAAATATAAATTGGGGGTCGAAAATACTCCCAAAAACGGGCTTTAACTAACAAATTACGCGTCTAAAAATTGCGTACAATGCCCGCGGAAGGTTCAACAGGCGCTGGGGTCAGGTTTCTGTACTAGCTGAGGGAAGAGCCCAGCTGGCGCTGGGGTCTAGAGGCCGCTGGACCCTGGCCGCGGTCTCCTACGCGCAGCGATTTTGTTTCGGTCCGTTCTTCCTCGTTTGAACTCTGATTTTGGATCCGGTTGCTGCTTCGGACTCCAATTGAGATGAACTTTAATCCTATGCTATCCAATATTCATAGTTACAACTCCATTTTGCGCGAATTTTCACACCAAACAACCTACATGCAATTACGGAATTCCAGCGTAAAAATGAACCAAAATACAAAATAAAATAAATGTAAGACTATGAAACGAGACTCGAACGTCGCGCAAAACACGACTAAAACATAGCAACCAATCACCAGAAAATTCAATCTCTCTGCTCAATTCTTTCATTCTTGGCTCCACCAACTTGATTATGTCCAAATCAATAAATATCATCAACTTGCTCGAAAAGATCCACCTATAAATAAATAAATAAAAGAATCCCTTTGTAATAACAATATATAAATTATAATTAGTAGTTTGATTGATTCCATTTCCCCTATTCGATAAGGTTTGGGTCCAACTAGACGATCAATTTCATTGGACCACGTTTGTTTGTTTGTTAACTGAATCATCGCTTTGTTTACAATTCTGAATTCTGTATGACTATAAAAATTGCTTCTGAGGCTCCTAAAATATTTAAAAACTTGTTCATTCATATTCATTCATTAATAACTTCATTTTCAAGAATATCTATCTATTTATCTATAATATAAAAAATCAACACTAATAAGCCTAATTCAATTACCGACAATTACTGACCAATTAACATCGCATTACTCCTTAATTAAAAATATGTGATCATAACATTGTCCTTCTACAATGTAAGGCCAACTCCAATGGCATTGCAAAATTCATCTCACATTTTGAGTTTTTTTTATCTCCTTTCTAAACAGTAAATACTCAAATTAATATGAGTTGTTACTATTCACAAAAGAATAAAAAAAATGCACTTTTTGTACCCAAACAGTCTTATGGAAATTACTTTTAGAACCCCGACTGAGAAAAGAGAAAAAGTATAATAGTACTCCCTCCGTCCCGCTAGAATAGAGACGTTTGTATTAAAATAATACACTCATCTACTTTTCAAACGCCTCTATTCTAGCGGGACGGAGGGAGTAGAAGAATATTACGCTTTCTTATAATGCAGGATTAAGGATTAAAACTTTTATTCTTTACGTTTGAGCTAATGGGCTTTTATTAGTTAATTTATATTTTATTTTATTAAATTAAAAATAAACCTAAATTGAAGTTTTAAGCGTGTTTTTTATAATTAATTTTAGTTCATATAACTATTGACTTTAATTTAATAACTAATTATTAAATTTACATTTTAATAAATACATTTAATAAAAAAAATAAGATAGGAAAAGAACCAAGATATATAATTGTTATTGCATGGCTGTTGCACTTTTATGTTATATTTCAAAGAAAATGCTGATGATGACGATGAATTGGAAGTGCAAAGTTTGATGAAATACTGAATGTAGAAAAGCATGCCAGAGACAAAATTGGTATTGGATTTTATAAAAATACTGATGAAAAGGACAGGCACACATTGTCAGGATCAAATAAGAGTCGGGATCGATATTCCCGTAATAACCACTAAATTGACAAATCATAAAATAAATTTTATTAATTGCAGTTAAGTAATCCAGTATTTGATCAACAAAATAGCCACAGACTGAACGTTGAATCGAATGGAAATGACAAAGTTACAAACGTTTTGTCTTGTAAATAATTATAGGGTGACTGTACAAAATAGTTAAAAAGATTTTGAAAGATAAATAATAATTATCAATGTAATAATATTTAAATTCTAACCATCGATAAATTTTTGAACTAAAATATTCTTATAATTATATTTTCATTTCTGAGTATGAATAGTATGAATGTATCGAATCGTACAATTCATACATGATATTTAATATTATGTGTTAATTATATAAACTAGTCAAAAAAGATTGTAAAAGATAAATAATAACCACAAATATAAAACTATTTAAATTCTAGTTATTTTGGATGTAAATTATCATAAATATCCTTCTACTTAAATTTAATTGTATGAATGACACGAATGATATGAAAGGTATGAATAATATTCATTCATACGACTCATACACACATACAGTTTAATAAAATTAAATATTATGTATGAATGGTACGATTCGATAGAATTCATACTATTCATACTCAGAAATGTAAAATATAATTATAAGGGTATTTTAGTACAAGAAATTTGTAAATTGCTAGAATTTAAATATTATTTTGTTGGTGGCTATTATTTGTCTTTTACAATCTTTTTTTGGTTATTTTATATAATCACTCTTATTATTAAATTGTACATGCGTATGAATCGTATGAATAAATATTATTCATACCTTTGATATAATTCGTACCATTCATACAATTAAATTTAAGTAGAAGGACAGTTCAAAAATTTTTTAAGTAGAAAAATATTTATAGTAATTTACATTCAAAATAATTATAATTTAAATAATATTTGTAATTATTATTTGTTTTTTACTTTTTTTTTTTTGGTAGTTTGTAAAATTATAATGTACTATCTATAATGAAAGTTATTTGGATGACGTATGCACCTACATATTCTCATTATTCCCCCATGTGATCGTCATGTGCCCTGCCCATATTTCATATACATGTACCTACATTTCATATTCTCATTTATCTACCTATAATATGTACGTGCCTACGTCATCCTTAAATTTCTAAATTGCTATATATAAATAAATATCTCCCCAATATTCTTGACATCTCCAACAAACAAGCAATTCATCATTCATTTAAATTTGCTAAATAATTCATCTTCTTCTTCTTCATCTATTTCTTGTTCTTGTTAATTAAATGACGATCAGAGTCCACGGCAACAACTTCTCAACTGCAACAATGCGAGTTCTTGCTTGCCTTAATGAGAAATCTCTCCCCTACGACTTTGTCACCGTCGACTTGCGCTCCGGCGACCAAAGAAAGGACCCTTTTCTTTCTCTCAATGTATGCCTACCACCACTCTGCACACCATTTCTATTGTTACACACAATTCACTAATAATTAAAAACACTTTAATTAACACTATTCTCTTCTTTTTTTTCCTCTCTGCAGCCCTTCGGTCAAATTCCGGCCTTTGAAGATGGAGACCTCAAGCTCTTTGGTACGTATATATGTGTGTGTGTGTGTGTATGTCTCTGTCATGAAAAGCAATGAGTGTTTAATTTGACTAAAATATTGCAATGCAGAATCGAGGGCCATCACTCGGTACATCGCGCATGCATACGCCGGAAAAGGGACTCCACTAGTGCCTTCGGATGCGAAGAAGGCGGCGGTGGCGGAGGTGTGGGCGGAGGTGGAGGCGCAGAGATACGAGCCTCCGGCAGCAAAGCTAACGTGGGAACTAGGAATCAAGCCCATTTTGGGAAGGGCGAGAGATGATGCTATTGTGAAGGCTCAAGAAGCTGAGCTGGCTAAGGTTCTGGACGTGTATGAAGGCCGCCTCTCGCAGTCGAAATACTTGGGCGGCGACACCTTCACTCTGGCGGACCTCCACCATCTCACCACCTTGGAATATCTAATGGCGACGCCGGTGAAATCAGTTTTTGATGCTCGCCCTCACGTGGCTGCATGGGCTAAGGATATCATGGCAAGGCCTTCTTGGCAAAAGGTTCTTGCTGATGTTAGTAGAATGTGAGTTCACTGTCAATCATGACAGTGAAGAGTTCATGGACCGTTCCTTTTTTTTTTCTTCTTATTCTCTCAAGTTAAACCTTTTCTCCCAATATGTGTCATGAAATTAAGTTTAGTGTTGCGATTGTAATCTTCACTGTTTCTTGTCATCATTGTTCCATGGTTTGTGGATTAGTTTGATTTGTTTCTTTGCTAGTTGCTACTACTTGTCAAAACAGTAATAATCCATTTTTTGTTACTTTTAAAATGAATGATATATAATATACTAATTAAATCACTATAGAAACCTGTCATTTTGTGACATGAAAAATGTGTCGTAAATTGTTATTTTAATGTCGCAAAATTAAATTTACGTCATTTTGTGACACAAGTTGACGTGACGCACAAAATGTCGCATTTTTACGATACATTTTCTTTTATAATGATGCAAGATATATCATAATCTACGACATTAGATCGCGACATAATTATAATGTGATGTAGTTTTTCACGGCATCTATGGAGTCATAAATTTAAGACAAATAAATTATATCACAATTTTTTTATTATAAATCACAAAATAATATAAATTTAAAAATCGGATCGGAATGGTTTAACTACGACGACCAAGCAACCGATCCGATTATGTTATTTTGGGGTCTTTCAATGTAAACCGAAAGAACCGGTGAAGCGAAAACTCAGTTCATTAATTTTTTTTAAAAATGTTCGAAGTAAAAACCGAACTTCTAACCTCATTAAGGATAGACAAACATTTTAACCATTCGAACTAGATAAGACATTTGTTTATTCAAATTCAATTATTAAACTTAATATATTATTATTTTTTATATATAAATACTTAAAACTCTAACTACTACTATTGATATTTGATTTAAAAATATCAAAATTATCATATTATTAAAATAAAAGGTTCCTCTTTATTTAAATAGTTCAAGTACACAATTGAGCCATTAAAAAAATATCAAGAATTTTTATCCATTTAACTCGACAAATCAAACGTAATTATTTATTCAAAATAATGATTTATATGATAGTTTAAATTTATTCTTCGTGAAACTCGTGAATCGCAACCTAGGCATACGAAGCAGAGCTATACATATATAGCTCAATTCTTCTCTGCCAGGTTAAATTTTTTCTTCGTGTGATGTGATCTTAGTTTATAATATCTACTGAACAACAAAGTAATATTCAATAGAGATTATGGTGTGGTTTATGATCTATAGATTTTACTTAGGGATATCTGACTTAATTGGATTGAGTTCATTGCCCAAATTTGATATATTTTTTTACAATATTTTATGTCACTGGCTCGTAAGTTTTAATCTCATATTGTGAAGTTTAACTTTCTAAAAAAATATTTAAAAATACACATAAAATAAATACTGCGTATAGATATATTAGAAAATTGTGTCACATTATTTTATTAAAGTATATCTGAGACAAATATACAACAATTGATACAACAATATTTATAATGTGTTGTATATTTACGTTATTTTGTGAAAGTGTTGCAAATAATTGTCATACTTAAAAGACATAAAAATAAGTGTTGTAGTTCATGTCAAAAAACTATAACGCGATACATATATGACGCACAATTGATATATTTTTACGATATTTAACGCAACATTATTTTATTGCGTCATTAATTTACGATATCTAATTGATGTGTTGCAATGAAAATGTTGCAATTTAAGGACATATAAATAAGTGTTGTATATATGTCACAAAAGTATGTCATAATTTTAAATGTTGTAAAATAGACGTAAATACACGACACTAGAATAATAAATATAGTAATTTATCGACAATTAAATATAATGTTGTATATGTTTGTGTCGCAATAGCCCAGATTTCTTCTAGTGAATATCTCTTTTAGCCAAATTAATTTACAAATTAACATTCACTGACCTAAGATCCTCTCACACAATTAAGCCTCGTGCATGCGAATTCTTTAATTATCGATGCAAATTGATTTGTGATATCAAAGTATTTAATTTGTAGAATTTAGTCCGATATTTATCTAAAATGCATAAATCTGCGATAGCAAGGAATCTTTCTTGTCCAAAGTTTAATTAACACTAGCTATCAGTCACACATGCAACTTGCTCTAAAAATATATATCCCACCTATATTTATTAATTTATTGAGATCTTCATTCTCGATTCGCTCAAAAGAATTATTACAATACTCTCGCTCGGGCGTATCACACACATCGATCAATTATCTCAATTCCACATATCTTTTCATTGGTGATATCGGCTTTGTATTAAACTTTTTCTCTTTTTCTTGTCAAATTCAAATCCTATAAGTATATTTTTTGGAGCAAAATATCGTTCATAAATTTAAAAATATATGATTTTGTTTTAAATATTTTTTCAAAGAATTGTCAAGTATTATTCATTATATCATAAAAAATTTTAAAAAAAAATATATTAATTAAAATGATAAATTTAGTTAGTTGTCAACATGAAATGTGGAACACAAATATAGGAAACGAAATTTCATTCTCAAATCCGCACTTGGATTTATTGCGATATGAAACCGTTTATTCAAAGTGAGTACAAAGATTACAAAGATGATGTATTTATATGAATCTACAGCTGGGTTTGCTACTATATAGCCTACCATCTTTGCCACGTCATCACAAAACTAACTATCAATATAACCAAATTTTTTATGTGAACTCAAATTTTTAGAAAACAAACTAATGCTAACCTACACTATATATGTGAATACACTCTAATAGGACTGAGCTCATATGTAAGGATCCAAGAAAGATGGCAATCGCCTTTGTTTGGTCGGAGCTGGAGTGTCAAATGTATGAACCTCCGGCTTTTAAGCTAACCTGGTAACTTGGTGTTAAACCTATACTGGGGATGAGCACAGATGATGCCATTGTCAAAGAGTAGGAAGTTGAGTTGGCTAAGATTTTTGATGTGTATGAGGATTGGCTGGAGCTGTCCAATTACTTGGGTGGTGACTGCTTGATTCTAGTACATCTCAATCATCTACCGACACTGCACTATTTGACGGCCACCCGAGTTAAAGAAGTCTTTAATTCACGCCCTCGTGTGAGTGCTTGGATTGCGGATATCATGGCAAGGGCAGCTTGGCAAAGGGGTTATTTCCAGGAAGTGATAAACAACCAGTGACCTCCAAGAGTCTTTATTTTTCATAATATACTTCTTCGAGCTGAAGTTTGGCTTGAGAAGTTGGCTTGATAAAGTGTTCCTAATAAAGCAGATCACCTGGTGGGAGCAGATTACCTGGTGGAAGCAGGCCACCTGGTGGGAGCAGATTACCTGGTGAGCAGTGGCGGAACTACGTGGGGGCTAGTGTGGGCTAAAGCCCCCACGGTAGTGGGCCGCAAATAAATAAAAAGGAATAAGTTGTGGGCTGTAGTGGCTGCCTTTAGTTAGTGGGTTTCTGTTTTTTTATTTATTTCTTATTCTTATTCTTCTTATTCTTATTCTTATTCATCTTTGAATCTTTTTCTTCTTTGAATCTTTGCTGAACGGGAACCTATTGAAGGTTAGTTTCTCCTCCTTCGATCACCTCGTATTTTCTTTGATTTGATCTTAATATATCTGTAGTATTCTTGTAATTTTATTAAATCAATTCGGTGAAATATGAACACTTAATTCTTAGAGAGTTAGAGTTAATGCCAATTACTCCCTCCGGCCCACTTTACTTGACACGTTTTATTATTATAATACACTCATATGAATATAAAACGTGTCAAGTAAAGTGGGCCGGAGGGAGTACATAATATGTTTTCAATTTGAATTCAAAAGTTAAGGTTTAAGATTTAGGAATGAGATTTTTAGCTGACATGTTGTCTTTATGCGTCTTGTTATGTTTCGTCGTTTTCCTTTATATTTACTCCCAAAGATTTGATTTTTTATTTTATTTATTTGAAGGAATCCTGCTGAAAGTGACGAGCTCATCTGTTATCAATTTATTGTTTTCGAGCTGATTTTTTTCACTCTTAGATTTATGGTTAATTTGAGTTTTCTGAATTTGTGATGATCATCGCATTAATCATGTTGTTTGATTGGAAGTTTGGCGTGTATGCTAAGATAATTGGTGTTGGTTATGTTCAAGAGTAGAGATTGTCAATTCAATTGAAGATTAGGAAGAAAAGAAAAAGGAACAATACAGTAACTATCAATGTAAAAGTGTTTAAGTATGCTCTATTTTTTTTTCACATTGATTTTGCAGACTTACTAATTTATTTATCACTTGTTCATTTTTTTATTTTGTAGAGATGGAAAAATATTATAAACCTAAGAGAATTCGTATTGAAGAATCTCCTAGTACACCTATTGAAGAATCTCCTAGTACACCTATTGTTATTGAAACGGTGGATAATCAATCCAATGAAGAATTTAATATAGATGATATTGTTTATGATCCGGGTTTACGAAAATCAATAGATGAATTTGATGTTGCTATTCGAGATCAAATTCAAAGAGAGTATGTAGCTAGAGGCCCTTGCCAACTAATTGACCATACGTATCGAAAAACAAAGTTTGGAAAGCAAGAAAGGAGCTTTCAAGATACGTGGTATGAGAAGTTTCCATGGTTAGAATATAGTACGTTGAAAGATGCGGCATTTTGCTTTTGGTGCTATCTTTTTAAACCTTCTTCCAATAGAGGTGGACAATTTGTTGATGATGCCTTTGTAAAAAACGGTTTTAGTAATTGGAAAAAGGCGTTAGAAAGATTTCACATTCATAATGGGGCTAGGGATGGCAATCGGGTCGGGCGGGCGCGGATATGGCCAAACCATTTCCGTACCCGCGAACTAAACGGGTACTAGTTTTCAACCACGAACGTACCCGCGGGTATGAGATCCCCACCATACCCGCGGGTACCCGCGGGTTGGCGGATACTCGCGAACCCGCCACCCGCCACCCGCGTACTACCCGCGAACCCGCGAAATGAAGAGATCCGCCACCCGCGACCCGCGAAACCAAATATATCAAAAAATATGAAAACAGTGCTTCCATTCTTTAAATCAAACATATCACAACAAATACATAACATATCACAACAAATCCATAATTAGGGTTTTTTTCTAATTCTAATTTAGAAATAAAATAATAAAATAAGTTATTAGATGGGTAGGTTTCGCGGGTTCGTGGGTAGGCTTCGCGGGTAATTCGCGGGTAAACGGGTTTCGCGGGTACGGGTATTGTCAAACCATTTCCGTACCCGCGAACTAAACGGGTACTAGTTTTCAACCACGAACGTACCCGCGGGTACGAAATGCCCACCAAACCCGCGAATAATTGGGCTGATACCCGCGGGTTTCGGGTATCCGCGGGTCAATTGTCATCCCTAAATGGGGCTGTGGATAGTGCTCATAATGAAGCGAAAGTCCAATTTCAATCTTTCAAGAATCAAAGGAATAGCGTGATGAATGTATTGCAAGATAATAGAAAGGAAAGAAAGATTGCATATCGCATTCGTTTGACAGCAATGTTAGATGTGGCACGACTTCTTTTGAAGCAAGGTTTAGCTTTCTGTGGACATGACGAGTCTGCTAGTTCTTTAAATAAGGGAAATTTTCTGGAATTCCTTGGTTGGTATTGCGAACGAGATGAAAACATTTTCAGAGTTGTGAAGAAAGATGTTGTTGCCAACAATAAAATGATTTCACCCAAAATTCAAAGAGATTTAGCTAAAGCTTGTGCTAGAGCTATCACACATTCTATTATCACAGACATTGGGGGTGGTGTTTTTGCAATATTAGTAGATGAGTCTCGAGATGTTTCAGTAAAAGAGCAAATGAGTGTTGTGTTAAGATATGTTAATAAAGAAGGACGCGTACTTGAGCGATTTCTTGGTCTGAAACATGTGCCCGACACCACTTCTAGTTCTTTGAAAAAATCTGTTGAAAAATTATTTGTGAAGCATGGTTTGTCTTTATCAAGATTGAGAGGCCAAGGATATGATGCAGCTTCAAATATGCGAGGTGAGTTTAATGGACTGAAATCTCTCTTACTTCAAGATTATCCATCAGCTTTTTATGTTCATTGTTTCTCCCACCAACTCCAACTAGTTCTTGTTTCTGTGGCTAAGAACATTCCTGCTGTGGGTGATTTTTTTTGCTTATGTAACAATGATTGTAAATATGACTGGAGCATCTTGTAAAAGAAGTGAACAAGTAAGAGAGAAAGAACAAGAAAGAATACGTGTTGCTTTAGAAGGTGGAAACCTGGTTAGTGGAAAAGGCAAAAATCAAGAAACTAATCTGGCAAGACCCGGAGATACTCGTTGGGGATCACATTATTTAACAATAGTTCGTTTACATCTGATGTGGACTTCAGTGATAGAAGTGTTGGGCGAGATATATGATCATGGCATAAATCCTGAACAAAGAGGTCTTGCTTCAAGTTTGACTGATAAAATGGAGAGTTATCAGTTTGTGTTTGTGCTACACTTGATGAAGCATTTGTTAGGAATCACAAACGAGTTATATTGTCTTGCAAAAGAGAGATCAAAATATTGTCAATGCATTGACTTTGATTAAATCAGTGAAAAGCCGATTACAAGAGTTCATGACAGATGGATGGGAGATAATCTTGAATGAGGTTAACATGTTCTGTGAGTTGCACAAGATCAGGCTACTCGATATGACAGAAACTACTCGTGTCTATGGAAAGCGAAGAGGGCAAGTCATCACTAATTATCATCATTTTCGCTTTGATGTGCTTAATGAGGTACCATCTCTACATAAAGAAGTGGCTTTTATATTTATACTATTTATTGATAGACTGTTATTTGTAACAATTCTTTTTTTTTTTTTTTTCAATATTAGGTTGTTAATTTGATGCTACAAGAGATGAATGATCTTTTCTCGGAAGGTAACACAATTTTATTGAGTTACATTTCATGTCTTGATCCGAGAAATTCTTTTTCTCGGTTTGACTGTCAAAAACTAGTTGAGCTTGCTTCCTTTTATCCACAAGATTTCTCTCCAACTGACTGTGCATGTCTTCAGCAACAACTGAGCAACTTTGTCTATAGTGTGCGACTTGATTCTCGATTTTCTAAAATTGAGGACTTGGGAAGTCTTGCTTTGAAATTGGTTGAAACTGAGAAGCATAAAGTTTTTCCACTGGTATACCATTTGTTAGAATTGTCATTGGTTATACCAGTTGCAACTGCTTCTGTTGAGAGAGTGTTTTCTGCGATGAAGATTGTCAAGACAGATTTGCGTAACAAAATGGGAGATGAACTGATGAATGACAGTCTAGTTGTGTATGTTGAGAAGGAGATTTTTACAACAATTGATAATGAAGCCATCTTGGAACAATTTCAGGAATTGAAAACCCGTAAAACTCTGTTGCCTCCTCTTCCTCGCACGAGTTAGCTACTTAGCTAGTTAGAATAATTTAGTTAAATGTAATTTTAAGTTCATATTCTATAAGAAAAATCTATAAGTTTAAAATATTATATATTTTGTCGATGAAACTTTATGTATACATTAGCCCCCAGGGTAATTTTATCCTGGGTCCGCCCCTGCTGGTGAGAGCAAGTCACCTGGTGGAGCAGATCACCTGCTAAGGATCAGACCACTAGTTGGATAAGAACACTTGTGCGAGATAGGTTTGGGAAGAGGCAAACCTATTGTGAAGCCGATCACTTGGAGCAGAGGACACTCACTGCGGGAAGTGATATGCTCTGGGGAGGTGGTTTTTTGGAAAGAGTTCTGGTTTTTATAAGTGTTCCCATCAAGTTCTAGAAAGTTTTTTGATCGTTCCCAACGGTCGAAAACCGTTGTCCAAAGTTGTTGGAGTAGTTAGTTTGTTGCAACAGAATGCAACGGTTATGAAGTTAGCTGGAATCATCTAGATTGAGCAAGAGTTAGTTGGAACAAACTGAAGTTAGCTAGAATATTCCGGAGAGGCTAGCTAGAGCTATCTTGAATATTCTGGTGGTTTTCCTGGCAACTATTTTCCCACTTGTATATATAACACAAGCTCTATAATTGTACTTTCGGCCGATACACTTCTTTTAAACATTCTTTTTCACTTGTAAATTTCTAAAGAGAGAGAGAGAGAGTGATACATGAGAGAAAAGAATGAGAGAAAATTCTTGAGTGTTTTCATTGTAATCTCTGTAATCTTTTTTGGTCTGAAATTAGTGTCTTCGATTCTCCTGTGGACGTAGGCTTAATTTTGAGCCGAACCACATAATCTTTGTGTTCTTCATCTTCGTTTTTATTTCCAAATTTCAGCAAACCCAACAATTGGCGCCGTCTATGGGAAGGAGGATTTAATCGCGATGACAACCAGATTTGATGTTGAGAAATTCACCGGGAAGAACGACTTCGTTTATGGAGGATCAAAATGAGAACGTTGTTAGTCCAAAATGGATTAATTGATGCACTCAAGGCAGATCCGCCATTGGAGCACACCTCCAGCTCCAAGGAAGGCGAGGAGAAGGTGAAGGTAGATGAAGAGCAGGCTAAGATGAAGGAGAAGACTCACAGCGCAATCATCCTATGCTTGGGGGACAAAGTCTTAAGGGAAGTTTCAAAGGTGACCACTGCTGCAGGAGTATGGCTTAAGCTTGAGTCATTATACAAGACTACGTCATTGGCGAACCGCTTGTACGCCAAGAAAAAGTTGTACGCATTCAAGGTGGTTGAGGACAAATCCATCCTTGATCAGTTTGATGAGTCCAGCAAAAATTTGGATGATCTAGAAAATATTGAGGTCAAGGTCACTGATGAAGATAAGGCCATCATCTTACTAAGTGCTCTCCCCAAAAGCTTCGAACACCTTAAAGATGCCATGTTTTATGGAAGAGAGACTTCCATCACAATGGAGAAGGTCCAGACTGCGCTGAAATCAAAAGAGTTAAGCAAACTTCATGATGGAAAAGGTGATGCTACTGCGGAAGGTTTGGCTGTGAAAGCTAAATCTAAGAAATCTGGAAATAAAAAATTCCAGAAGAGCTTGCCAGGCAAATGCAAGGTTGATGAAGGCAAGGAGACCAGAAAGTGTCATTTCTGCAAAAAGCCAGGCCACCTGAAGCGAGATTGCTTCGCGTGGAAGAAGAAGCAAGCTGCAAAGAGCACCAACTGAGATGAGGGTGTTGTTGATGTTGCAAAGGACATCCAGGAGATTGAAATGATGAATGTGGTCATATCCAAGATTGATGGTGCGTGGATTATGGATTCAGGTTGTACATTTCATATGTCGCACATGAAGGAGTGGTTCAATGATCTCCAATTTGGTGATCTTGGACTTGTCACTCTTGGTAATGACCAGACTTGCAGAGTGAAAGGCATGGGCAAGGTGACCTTCAAATCAAATGATGGATCTATCAAGATCTTGACGGAGGTGAGGTACGTTTCAGACCTCAAGAGAAACTTAATATCTCTTGGCATGTTAGAGAGCAAGGGATATGATTTTGTTTCTAAAAATGAGTATCTCAAAATTATGAATGGTTCAAAGGTTATGCTCACTTGTGTAAGGAGAAGGAGTCTCTACTATCTGTTGGCTGATGTTGTTGTTGGAGATTCTGAAAATGTTTTTGAAGATGAAAGCAAGGTTTGACACTTGAGGTTGGGTCATCTCAACGAGCAAGGGATGAATGAGTTGAGGAAGCAGGAGGTTATCAAATCCAGAGGGGTGCTGAAAATCAATAATTGTGAGGAGTGCATCATAGGCAAGAGCAAGAAGCTGCCTTACCCTACTAGTAAGTACATGTCATCTTCACTTCTTGAATATGTACATTGTGATATGTGGGGGCCCGCAAGGGTGGAGACTTGGGGGAAAGTACTTTATGTCCATTATTGATTATTTTTCACGAAAGTTATGGATATTTGTTATGAAGTCCAGGTCCAATGCATTTTAAAATTTTTTGGATTGGTATTCTGAGGTTAACAATGAGAAGGGCATGAAATTGAAATGCTTAAGGACTGACAATGGGCTCGAGTTCATGTTAGAAGAATTCCAAAAATTTTGCGTTGAAAATGGAATCAAGAGGCATAAAACCGTGTTTGGAAACCCACAGTAAAATGGCGTGATAGAGAGGATGAACATGAAGATCCTTGAAAGGATAAGGTGCATGAGGATTGGCAGTGGACTTCCAAGGAACTTATGGGGTGAGCTGACCATGACGGCTTGCTACCTAATCAACAAGAGCCCAGCTGTGTGAATCAACTTCAAATCTCCAAAGAGGTGTGGTCTGGAAAAGTTCCAGACTACCATTATCTCAAAGCAATAGGTTGTCTTGCTTATTTCCGCACTAAACAAGATAAGCTTGAAACCAGGACATTGAGATGTGTCATGCTTGAATATCCCAAAGGCGTGAAAGGTTACAAAATTATAGTGTACTGAACCTGGGTACCATAAGGCCATCATTAGTAAAGATGTAAAATTTGTGGAAGATCAAATGTCGTTGCTAAAACAGCCTACTCCTGGAGGAGAAGAGCAGTTAGCTACCAGAGAAGAAGGATCATCTATGCAGCCTACTCTAAAAGGATATCACTCCAAGAATACAAGGGTGTAGGTGGAGTTCCAGGCTAGCAGTCAGAGGGCAGGTCATCTTGATGAGCAGGTCAGCTCTGATGAAGAGGAAGAGCAGGGGTCTGCTGGAGGTGATCTTGCCAACTATCAGCTAGCTCGTGATAGAGCTAGGAGATAAGTTCATCCAACAGATCTATATGGACATGCTGACGTGGTCTCTTATGCTCTGGCAATAGCAGAAAAAGAGGTCCAAGATGAGCCTAAAAGTTACAAGGAGGCAGTGAATTGCAAGGAGAAGGCAGAATGACTTGCTATTATGAAAGAGGAACTTGAATCATTACATAAGAATGGCACATGGGAGCTTTTGGACAGACCAAGGGGTGTCAAATGTGTTAGTTGTAAATGGATCTTCAAGAAGGTCAAGGTGTTCCAGCAGCACAAGGTCAGATACAAAGCTCGGCTTGTGGCCAAAGGATTTACCCAAAAGGAGAGGATTGACTTCAATGAAGTGTTCTCCCTTGTTGTCAAACATTGCAGAATAAGGTTGATATTATCTCTAGCTGTCCAGAACAACCTGAAGCTGCAACAGCTCGATGTGAAAACAACTTTTCTCCATGGTGATTTGGAGGAAAATATTTACATGTCCCAGCCCGAAAGATTTATCCTACTTGGAGATGAAGTTAAGGTCTGCTTGCTCAGTAAATCTCTTTATGGCCTGAAGCAAAGCTCCAGGCAATGGTACCTGAAATTCTATGAATATGTCACATCCATTAGTTTTTACAGATCACAGTTTGACAGTTGTGTGTATCTCAAGGAGGGAGATGGGAAAGTAATTATCTACTTGTTACTATATGTAGATGATATGTTACTAGTTGGCAAGACCATGAAGGAGGTTGACAAAATCAAGAAGGAGTTAAGAGTAGAGTTCGACATGAAAGATCTTGGGGAGGCAAAAAGAATTTTTGGCAAGGATATTATAAGGGACAGACAAGCAGGTAGCTTGTGGTTGATGCAACGAGACTACATCAAAGGTGTTCTTAAAAAGTTCAGGATGAACTCAAGCAATGAGGTTATGGTACCTCAAGCTCAGCAGTTCAAGTTATCTGCTGAGCACATGCCAGTGAAGGAGGAAGATCGAAGGTTCATGGGAAAGATACCTTATGCCAACATCGTTGGCAATCTGATGCACACGATGATCTGCTCGCGACTCGATGTAGCTCACTCGATCAGTGTTACCAGTAGGTATATGGCAAATCCAGACCGTTACCACTGGGAAGCGTTGAAATGGTTGATGCGGTACTTGAAAGGGACTCCAAATTTTGGTTTAAAATATCAAAGAATGGAGGTGGAGCTAAATCAACCGTTGATGGGGTACGTGGATTCAGATTATGCAGGTAATCTGGATTCAAGAAAGTCACATATCGGTTACATATTTAACCTGTATGGGAATGCCATAAGCTGTAGATCATTTCTTCAATATGTGGTTGCACTTTCAACTACAGATTCATAATACATGGCCTTGACCGAAGCAGTGAAGGAAGCCTTGTGGTTAAAAGGAATCTTAAAGGAAATGGGTGTAGAGCAAGGTTTGGTCCAAGTGAACTATGATAGTCAAAGTGCTATACATCTTGTAAAGCACCAAGTCTTCAATGAGAGGACCAAGCACATTGATGTGTGACATCACTTCATAAGAAATATTATGAAGAAGGGTGATGTACAGGTCGTGAAGGTTGGAACGGAGGACAATGCAGCAGATGCATTGACAAAGGCATTGCCAACAACAAAGTTCTATCATTACCTTAAGCTGATAAATTTGGTATCTCGTAATTGAGGTGGATCAGCCCGAGAGGAGGCTAGAGCAGCTCGGGAGTGAGCTGTGTGGAGAGTTCTTGACTCAATTCATGTAATAAAGGTGTAGATTGTTGAGATGTGTAATCACATGAGCTGAAGTTTGGCTTGAGAAGCTGGCTTGTTAAAGTGTTCCTAGTGAAACAGATCACCCGGTGGGAGCAGATCACCTGGTAAGAGAAGATCACCTGGTGGAAGCAGGCCACCTGGTGGGAGCAGGTTACCTGGTGAGAGCAGGCCACCTGGTGGAGCAGATCACCTGGTAGGGATTAGACCACATGTTGGATAAGAACATTTGTGCAAGATTGGTTTGGGAAGAGGCAAGCCTGGTGTGAAGCAGATCACTTGGAGCATATGACACTCACTGCGGGAAGTGATCTAGTCTGGGGAGGTGGTTTTTGGAAAAATGATCTGGTTTTAATAAGTGGTCCGGTCAAGCAGAGCACGTTAAACCTTGTTGAAAGGAGATGAGTCGAGAATGTTCCTGGAAGTTCTAGAAAGTTTGTTGATCGTTCCCAACGATCGAAAACAGTTGTCCAAAGTTGTTGGAGTAGTTAGTTTATTGCTACAGAATGCAACGGTTATGCAGTTAGCTGAAATCATCTAGATTGAGCGAGAGTTAGTTGGAACTAACTGAAGCTAGCTAGAATATTCTGGAGAAGCTAGCTAGAGCTATCTTGAACTTTCTGGAGGTTTTCCTCGCGGCTATTTTCCCACTCTTATATATAGCACGAGTTCTGTGATTGTACTTTTGGTTGATACACATATTTGTAAACATTCTTTTTCACTTGTAAATTGTAGGAATCGAGATTTACATGCCAGAACATAAAATCGTTAAATCCTATCATAAATTATCTAACATGTACAATTTGAAACATAAAAGGGTTAGGTGGAGTTTGGATGCCTGATGGATCTTCCAAAGAATGTTACGCTCCTTTCCTAAGCGCTAGATCCAATGAGGGAGAAATAACGTTGAGTTACGTAACTTCTCTAGGGACCATCCATCCCTTTATATATTAAATATATCTTTATCGTAATTATAAGTCGGCCCCTCAATGATTATTATAATTACATGTAGAGTCATACACTTTATATAATAATAATTACCACATTTATTAATTATATATGTGACCACTTTCTAGAGAGAGAGAGTGATACACGAGAGAAAAGAATGATAGTAAATTCTTGAGTGTTTTCATTGTAATCTCTATAATCTTTCTCGGTTCGAAATTAGTGAATTGATTTTCGATTCTCCCGTGGACGTAGGCTTGATTTTGAGCCGAACCACGTAATCTTTGTGTTCTTCATTTTGGTTTTTGTTTCCAAATTTTAGCAAACCCAACACTCCTTTTGCTCTGTTTGAAGCCTGTGATTACTGTTGCACCAAGATTGGTGTTTGTTAACCATTATTCGACTCAGTAATGTGATTCTCAGATCATAAAGAGTTGTTTCCTTTAGCAATGAACATAACAATATGCCTGATTCAAAAAGTTCAGATCATAAAGAGTTGTTTCCTTTAGCATATCACATATCATAACAGTTGGAAATATTTTCCAGCAAGGAAACTAAAATAATCAAACCAAAGATTACATCAAGATCAAGAGTCTAATTATGTACCCACTTAGCATTACACCTAAAGGCAATATATATTTTTGGACATAAGTTAAGTGATATCCATACACAGAATCTCATTCCTAGCCGTTAATTAATAAGCAGGAATAGTTCCTACAATAGTATACAATTTAATATCAGCTAGGAAATCCAGCATAACTGGACAAACGTACTAAGAGTTCAATAGTATCAAGATGAAGATTTCAAAGCCTTCTCAGAATGCTCAGTCAGGTGTTTTTTGCTATGAATAACCTGAAGACTTTTCTGCTAAATCATAAATATTCACAGTTTTACGACATGGAAAAACTATTAATAGCTTTACATATTTGTAACTGATGTAAGAGAAAAGTCCTAGAGTGGTTGAAGGATTACTATCAAGAAACTTCAATGCAGAAAGGTTCATTCTTTAAGATATCCACCAAACTGATCATTCAAGAATTTATATTATAGAAATAAGCACAAAAGACATGCCTAAAGCAAGAGATCTCTCGGACTTCCATTACATCGTCCCATCTTTCCTTCTCTGCATACAAATTAGACAACAAAACATAATACGCACTCTTCAATGGCTGCAAGTCCAGTAACTTCCACGTAGCTAACTCAGCCATCTCAAAGGCTCCTTGAGCTCTGCAGCCAGTAACCAGAGCTCCCCAAGAAATCATAGAAGGTTGAAATTGCATCACACTTATCAAACTATACGCCTCATTTAGAAACTTAGCACGCCCTAAAACGTATCCCATATGCACACAAAACAAAACAAAAAAAAATCACATGAGAAATGCGCATCCGGGGAATCGAACCCCGGTCAGTACCGTGGGAGGGTACTATGATACCACTACACTAGATGCGCTTATATGCTATTTACTTAAATAGACATATATATGTACATATATTTCCGACTATGCAGAGCAACCGACGCAAATGATTTGCATTTTCTTATATTCCACTGAGATATTCTTAAAAGGGGAAATAGGCTAAACTAGCCACTTTAATATTCAAAACACAAAAAATAAACATACAAATAAAAATAATAAAATAGTAACCACTCTGTATTTATTTTTCATTTATTGCCCTTTCATTAATTAAATTAACATACTTATTCATTATATATATTTTGAAGAATAACTGCTCATAATCTAATAATTAACTTGATTTGGTTCGTATTGTAAAATAAATTATTATTATAGATTCATGCATATGGTTCATATGGTAGGGTATAGTATTTAATTATAAACCAAATTTTATTTTTAAATTCTGTAGTATTTTGAAGGAATTAATTAGATGGAGGGTATTATAGACATAGAAGGCTAGATTTATGGTTTTTTATACGTGTGGCTATTATTTGGGTTTACTATAACAAAATGGTTATTATAGAAGTTACCCCTTCTTAAAATGTGTTTTCAGTTGAAAGGTTCGCTCGTGGAGTTTGCTTATTTTAGTTGCAACCGTCTATTAACTATCATAAAATTTTACAATGAAGAACAACATCTAATTCAACTTTTTCAATATCTTATCACTAAACTATAATACTCCCTCCGTCCACGATCTTTCTTCCCAAGTTTCCTTATTGGGACGTCCACCAAGTTTCTTCCCACTTCCTTTCTATTTTTGGCAACTCTCTACTCCACTCACAACTCAACACATCATCAATAATGTGGGCCCCATTCTCCACTAACTACCCACTATTCAATATATAATCATTAATGTGGGCCCCTTATTCCACTCACTACTCTATACACTTTACACATCATCAATAAAGTGGACCCCATTCTCCACTAACTATACAACATTCAATACATTTTACCTTTTATCAACTAAGTCAACATAATTTCTTAAAACCCGTGCCGGGTCAATGTGGGAAGATCAATTGTGGACGGAGGTAGTATTTCTTTTCATTTGTAGCGAGATTAATCTCAATTAATTTCCATCGTCAAATACAGAATATACTGTAATTTAAATAATATTCGATTTAAGTAGATCAATATTCTTTGGTAGGATTTGATGCTCTATCTATCCCTACCAAAATGAGTTGCCAACTTGCCATGACACAAAAACCTTTCCAAGTTCAACATCGAATCATATTCCGAAGTGATAAAATTAATGTAGCGGCACATGCATATAAGGGTTGGCTCCGATCAACCGTCTGGCTAAAACCCATTTGACAACTCTACTTATCATTGTCTTATATATATACTCCTTCCGTCCTCTAATTATCTAAAATACGTCTTAAGATAAATAATTTTAATTATATAATAGAATTTAGGTTCTATTTAATTTATTGTATTTATGAACTTGTGTGTATAAATGAATGAGTCATTTAGCAAAAATAAAGAAAAAACATTGAAAAATAAATTCGTGTACGGACCAAAATGACCAAATTAATGACAAAATTTTGACGTACTAGATTTTGTCTATGTGATGGATTCCGTATTCACATCAAAATTTAATTTAATTAAACATCAGAATCTCTTTTTAGGACACTACTTATATCCCACCAAGAGACGAGGAATATAATTACATAATCAACTCACAATGAGCAGATCAATCATCCCATTACGATTAGCATACGAATCTTGCCTATCCCTAAATATACGTACACACACCACAATTCTTATTCTCTTGGCATAAAATTTGCCTATAAATTAGTACATCAAGTGCAACACTTACAGAGCTTCCAATATCCTAGGTTCCCTGTTGAGTGCTTCAAGTTGAGGGGGATGAAGGCTCATAACTTGTTCGGAGACAACTCAATTTTCCAAGAATCAAAAGGGCGGCGTTGTTGGTGGGAGACATTTAAACGCGGTGAAGGTGGTCGTAGGTTTTATTTTATATCTAGAGAGATCAATAATAGAAGAAACAAGCCAAGTGGGATTAATGAAGATCCCATCAGAACTATAATGTTCTTGTGTTCTTGGAACCATACTTAATTAGCTTAGCTTCATCATTATTTATCCCGTCACTCTTAATTATGTATTAATTAGGTTTCATCAAGTTTGTTGGTACGTAGTTAATTATGGCGTGGAATTAATGCTTGTGCTCATAATTCATTGACACACAAAAACATTGTTGTATTGTGTAAAGAATATATCATCTTATAAATCTGTAGTATACAATAAAACAAACGATAATTGTATGTAAATACTATAACTATCCGCATTTTTTTTATATTGCACACAACTTATAAAATCTGACTATTAATACTCTAATTACCGATTTGTAGTCATTGAGTACATATTGCTTAATTAAAGCTGATTAAAATATAAAACGTCAGTTGATGATTAATTACATAGTGCTTAATGCTCTATAACCTTATTTGGTAGCCAAAATATGATATAACAAGATAATTTAATTTTATCATATAATATCTTGTCAACCAAACATGGTCTATATATACTCTAATAGTGCTTAATTACCGATTTGTAGTAATTGAGTACATAGTGCTTAATACTCTAAATGGATCCGATTTATCATGTCAGCTGATGATTCAAACAAAACTACACTGTTTTTTAAAACATAAAAAAACGTCGTTTTAACTTAAAGACAAATAAAATGACGTTGTTTCTTGTCCGAATGATTGAACATTTAGAGTGTTAGAGTTACCATATTCATGGTGCCATACATATTGGAACACTTTTTAGTGGAGTATTTAAAAATTCATGTTTTTTGCAATGAGAAAGGGAGTTGAGTTGAGCTCGTTGTCAAGGTCGTTGGGTTGGCAGAGAGGAAGCAACGAATTATGGTATCTATCTATCTATCTATGTCGTGCTCCTCGTATTAACAGTATTGTACCGACTGATGTGTATTATATATTGATATCCAATCCTAAATTTTTCTTTGGCGCATAGTTTTCTTATGAATTATTGAAGGGCTCATCGAAATCGAAATTATTAAAAAAAAAAAAAAGGGTCAATACTCATACAGTTAGATGAAGTCTGGAAAAGATAACAACTCAAAATTGTTAAGTATTTCTTATTATGATAATCGGTAGATCATGTACACGTGACAAGGGGTCCACTGATGACCTGGCATGCAGAAAGCAGAAATAAATGTTATTTGCTAGTTCCACTCCGATTTCAAGGAGTCCAGGCAGGATCCCTGGGACTAAAATAGGAGTCGCGCACGTTAGCATTGAGCAGCTTGAGTGACTTAACGCAGCGCGGAGTCTTGTACTGATTGATGGAGGCGCCGCCTTGGGCTATGAAGAGATCCATCAGCTTCTCGAAGGTTCCGAGGTGGACGACCTTGATCTCCAGGGGCCCCACGGATTTGTCGTTGCTGCGGCAGCGGCGGTATGTGTAGTCGAGGGACTCCTCCACCGCGATGCAGCACTCCGCCAGCGCGTCTGCGGGTACGGGCGGCGCGTGGGGGCTGATTGACTCTTTGATCTCCCAGTAGATCGCGTAGTGCCCGGGGATGGAGGAGGCGTCGGCGTAGCTCGTGTAGTCCACCAGTAGCGCGTGGCGGGGCTCCAGGAAGCGGCGGGCGGCGGTGGTGACGCTGCGGTGGAGGTCCTCTTCATTCGTCTTGTCGTTGTCGATGCTGAGGACGACATTGCGGCGGCAGATGAAGCGGAACTGCGGCGCCGAGTTGTGGAATCCGGTGACTTGCAGCACGTCGCCGATGCGATAACGGTACAGCCCTGATCAAAAATCAATTGCACCCCGCCATGTTAAGTTGTTAACTTGAAAAAAAACATTTAAGAATTTGAGATGAATAAATTTTCGCCATAACTTAATTAAAAGTTAAATTATGCATAAATGATGAATAAATGAAGTTAATACAACACTAATTAATTACAAGGATATCCTTTAATGATTGCCATGGCTTTGCCTGAAAGAAAGCAAAAAATAAATCATTTTGACTTTGGATAACGTTGGTACCTACCTATCCCGGTACTCAGTACTACGATCTAGCAATCATGTTGATTCAATGTGGGTCAAGTTGCCTTTCTTCAACTCATTTCATCATTATATTTCTCCAACTCCCGTCCCTTTCTCTAATACCCACAATACACTTCATACCTATATATATATATATATATGCATCTCTCATATTCTGCAACATATATATTTTAATTTGCATTTCAACCCAATATCTCTTCTTTTTTATATATAACTTAGTAATTAACTTAGTAATTAAGACTCATTAATTTTATGTATTCTCAAGATCGCAATTATATATTGAGATGCTCACATCGCATGCATATATACTCCATTAATTAGTGTAAATCAAAACCTAATTATTGAAAACTTACCAAACGATCGAATTAAACATGCATGGAAAAACAGTAGCAGGAAAACTGAAAGTTAATTACGTACCAGCAAATGTAGTGACGACGAGTTCGTAGTAAGAGCCAATCTTAACGTGGACAAGCGGCACCAGCTCCGGCTGCGTCGCACCGTCGTCATCGAAATCCATGGACAAGGAGCCGTCCTCACCAAGCGGTATGAACTCGAAGTATCCCATATTGGGCAGCAGCGTGAAGGAGACCTCGGAGGGATCGCAAAGCGGCTTCATGTTAACTCCAAAGTAGCATTCCGACGAGGCGTACATCGTACACACCAGCGGCAGCCTCTCGTCACTGTAGTACCTCAGCGCCGGCACGTACTGCGACATCGACCCCGTCACCACCGCCTCGATGAACTTCGCGTTCGGCCACAGCCTGCACAGGATCCCACGCCACGACCCTCCACCGCCGCAGATGCTCTCAATCTCCTCCGCCGCGAGCGGGTCTGGCCTGCCGACGAGTTTGGCGGCTGCGGCGCGGCAGGCAGGGTCGTCGACGGCGGCGTCAAGGGAGCCGGTGCGGATGTCGCGGCAGAGGTCGCGCCAGTGGCGGTCGAGGAAGGAGATGGCGCGGAGGAGGGCGGAGGCAAAGACGGCGCCCAGGCGGAGGACGCTGCGGCGGTGGATCAGACCGGCGAGGAGCTGGCAGTACATGCTCTGGGTGCTGTCGTAGCAGAGGATGGCGGAGTCGGGGCTGGTGAAGTCGTTGAAGGGGTCGTGGGGGCGGTGCTTGAAGTGAGCGCTCTTGTAGTAGCTCGTCAGCACCGTGCGCGCCGGTATCCCGCCCGGCGTCGACATCTCCGACTTCACAAAATACAGGTACATGGCCTTGCCTTCATCCAGTCCAGAAACATGCCTACAATTAATATTAATTAAATTCATATCATTTTATAATTCTTTTAAGTAAAGAACATGGCAGCTATTCTAGCTAGATTAATAGTTAAATTTGATAAGTGGACCACATCTAAATCCTCCAATATTTATGGTTATTCTTAGATCTTTTGGAATCTTCATGACGCAAAGCTTCTTGCATTGTAAAAAATAAAAGCTATTATTTTATTTCAATACTTATATATCATCAAAAACTTATATATACACACACGTATGGAAAAATGAAAATGAAAATAAAAATAAATAAATATATATAATGCGATATATATAAGGATATATATATATATATATATATATATATATATCTTAACTGGTTGATGATGGGCATGATGAGATTGTAGAAGAAAGTACGACGGTCGAGATCTTCTGCAATCGACGGCATCAACTTGGGCTCTCCGCCTGATGTTCCTGAGCTGAAATTTCAATACACCCACAAATTTATTAAATTCTCATCACAAAAAATAGATCTAGTTATTATAATAAAAAAAAAAAAATACAATACATTAATATAGATTGATTAATTAATTAATTAATTTGTTATATATACCTGCAAAGCATCTCGATAATAGGGTGAGCAGCAATAAGAGAGGAGTCTTCTCCATTAGCAATTCTCACAATGTAAGGACGGATGTCCTTATACGATATTGCAGGAACACGATTCTTAAATTCAAACGAGATGTTTGGTGATATTGATGAACAATTCCCAAAATACTTTTTCAAGTATTCAGTATTCCAATTTTGTTCCAAAATTTTCCTCAAAAGTTGTTCTTGAACTTCACTGCTTTTGTAGTTAGCCTCTCCAACTCCTTCAGTGCTTCCGACCCTTTGTATTCCAGTTTCTTGGCATCCATTTCCTTTCCAAAAGGAAAAAATAGTTAAGGAAAGAATTAACAAATAGTAATGTTTTTAGGATAGAAGAAATTTTCGTATGCTATTTGCTCGAAAATGTTGTTGAATAGTTTGAGGGGTGAGTGGAACTATATATAAGCTGGAGAATTGATGAGGGAAGGAGGAATTAAAATCTAATAGCAATAGTAGTTGAATTCTTTTTAGGATACGATAATTGGTTCACATTTGCTCATTGTCGTTTCAATTGATTCCAAGATTCCATCACCATCTACACAATTAACCCTACAACTACTGTATTTCATCACATAGTAATCAACAAGGATTTCATTCTCATCCCACATTTTGTTTATACACGATGATCATTTATATATATATATATATATATATAAAAGACACGATGATCATTCTTATCTGTCTTTTTTGGAAACTTATCTTCAGAAATTTGAATAATTTTATCTATTCAGCAGTATCAGCAGCCAGCTTAGCTTTCTCGGCATATGCATGAGCTGAATCAACAGTCTGCTGGGTGGTTTCCAGATGCTTCCTCATGGGAGACAGAGATTTGCTGTGAGAAGTAGAGTCAGTGGAGAGCTTATCAACTTCAAAGCGAAGTGTAATGATATCCTTAATAGCAGCATCAAGGTCAGTGCAAAGAGTAGTAGCTTTAGCGCGATTGTTGTTTGATGTCTTTAACCTTCTGAGCAGAAAGAACTTTGTAATGCTCCAAGTGAGTGGGAAAAGTGGTTTACATCTCTTTCTTCACAAAGTTCTGAAGATCAGTATATTGAGCCTTGATAGCATGTGCAATCTTCACGTCTATATCGGTGCTAGAAGATTGAGTCTGAAGAGATGCAGTGGCAGCATCCAGGGAGGTCTGAAGTGACTTGTTCTCAATAGCCGAAGCATTAATTGACTTCTGAAGGTCAGCTACGTGAGATTCAAGTTTCTGAGTGTACGTTGCTTGCATAGCGTTGATCATTGCGGCAGAGCTGTTGGTGAGACGTTTGCTCTCAGTATCAGAATAATTTTTAAGCTCTGAAAATGTTGCTTGAAATAACGAACGATGGGCACGGATCAACGCGCCATCGGAAGATAAAACTCCAAGTATCGATATTTCAGTGGCAACGGGAACAATGGCAGATGAGGAGAGAGCAGCAGAAGAAGTTTCAGTCGAGGTAGAGACTTTGCGAGAATAAACATGTCCAGCTGCAGCCTCAACTTGAGCAAGCTGGTCCTCAATATATACCTCGGCATTAAGAAATGCGTCCTTGGTGTCTTTGAACTGAAATTGTTCTTGTAGTTTAGCCTCTTCAAGCAAAATGGTGCTCATCCCTGAGGCCTCAATCTTGTACTTCAAGGCAGTAGTGTCAAAGAAACAGTATCCGCACCATATCCACAGGCGTTGGCAGAGGGCGGAGAGAGAGGGGTGATGATAAAGTTCAGGGAAAGAGGATCCCATGTGTTGAAAAAATTGGAACTCTAGATTGTTCAAGAAAAGTTGGGTTGGGGAGGAAAGCACAATTGCCTAAGTGTCAGAGGAGTTCGAGGTGGAGGCTAAAGCATTGGTTTCAGATCGAGGAGTTTTAGGAATGGGATCAGGCTGGTGTTGATTTTGGGGTTGTGGCTGTGATTTGGGTTGAGATGGAGGGGGTTAAGTTTTAGGTGGTGGTGGTTGAGACTTAAGTTTAGTAGGTTGAGGTTGGGTCTGTGATTTGGGTTGTGGTTTAGGTTTGGATGGAGTCTTGGTTTTGGTAAGAGTGGAAGGAAGTTTAGTGGGGGAGATGTCTGAAGATAGGGTTTCAGATTGGACTATGGGGGTAATGGAGCGGAGTCCAGTAGAGGGTTCAATGATGATGAGTGGCTCGGGTTGAAGAATTTTAGAGGATTGGGTATCAGGCTTGCGGGGGCGTTTGGAGAGCTGGTATTTGTCTTGGACATCCTCATTAGTGGATGAGTTATGGTGTCACGCCCCGAACCCGAGGGACGGCGCACGCGCCAGAGCGTGACTTGGGGGAAAGAAAAGAAGTGGGGAAGAAAGAGGGACATGGAACGTGTAATCATGATAGAATTGTCCTTGAAAAATGGACAGTAACTCGTTTATAACTAGGACTAATCTGAATGGGGGAAGAGACAAATAAATCCACCAGTAGATATAGTCAACAATGATGTCATGATCAATGAACAATCGGATGCAAAGAGATGCAATGCAAGACGGGGTTGGAGATTATAGCTCGTTACATGGCCAAATAATTCCAATAGGAGCCGTCAATAAAGGGCAGAGGTTAGTGAGCCTAGCTCGCCAAAAGGAGTCACTCACCCAACTCGCCAAGTGTGGTCGGTGCTACACGACAACATCACAAGGGGTCGAGGAGTAGAGCGTCCAAGAGGGGCCGACTACTTCTAAGCTCTAGTATGAATATGAATGCATGTAATAGACAATAATAATTCTCGTGAAGGAACAATGAATCATTTTATTGTCATGAAGCCAATAGCATGAAGAATCAGAGTCTGAAAAAGAACATGAGCTTGATAGCGGAATACATAACATGACAGTTTGCAACAACCCTTGCCTTAACCTCGCACGACACCACCAACCGCTCAATTTGCAAAAACCTTTTGTGAAATCATTTCCTGAAAAGAATATCCATGCTTGCACAGTATCACATAGAAAATTTTAAAATGGAAATGTCATTCTATGCATACCAAAATCATTGAGATCTCATTTTCATTGGCTCAATATTGGCATTAGATACCCTTCTATTAACATAAGGGGACAGCCCATAGAGGTCCATCATTTATGTCCTTCATCAGTGGGGAACTTTTACCCAAACTGACTTCACTCGAGAATATATGGGGACAGCCCACATAAACCCACGTGTACACTAACGATGTGACAGTGCGCTAACACAGCACATGATCCGATCGTCATGCTTGAGGGATCACTTATCCAATAAGAAGCAAAACATTTTAACATGGACATCCATTTTGATTTTCATAAATATCATAGCTTAATAACTCAAAAATACATTTTGAAAACATATATAACACCCACCGTAAATCAGTCAAACGTCTCGTTCGCAATTGTAAGCACCTAACAATTATATGGAACAACTTTTGGCCTCAAATCCCAAAATGTAACGCAAATAAAGTGAAAACGAGGAACAGATGACTTTCTAAGTCTTCTAAGGTCATTTTGGCAATACCCGGGTTTTCAAATCAACTTGGCCCAGAAGGTAAAAATACTCAGGGCATTATTCTCTATAGGAATATGTAAAAATAATTTTGAAATATGCAACTTTACCTCAAAGCTTATTCGAGAAGATTCGTAGTCTTTTTCAGATCTATGAAAATTGGACCGATGAAAATTAATGAAATCTCTTTCATAAAATTCTATATTTTTTCTCTACATGAATTATAAATTTTATTGAAAAATGATAGACCGTGAATATTTTTCCTTTAGAAAAACATGAAATAATGCAATAAATCATGACATGTCAATTTTAATCGGGATCCAAATCTAAAATTCAATCCGGCAGAGTAACGGATCTTATGGTCAGAAACTCAACACCTTAAGGGACCTTAGTCGTCTGATAGACCGATAGTCATGAACGGCAAAATGAATGAAGAAGAGAATGAGTGGAAAAAGCATGAAGATAACGGTATCGGAACGATGGCGGCAGATACTCGACGGCGGCTGAGCCACCTTTGTCAAGCTCTATGCCTACCTTCGACCTTACCCTAACGTACCTTAACTTAAACTGTTCCTCGATTCTCAAACTTGCAGAAACTCGATACTCAAAAAAAGTAAAAAAAAAGAAGAAAAGAAAGGAGAAAGAAAACAACAGAGGAGAGATCTGCTGGAGGAAATGAGCAATGAAGCTCTCGATCCCCCAACCCCTATATATACTTAAAACATTTGATTTTTTTAATACTATATTTATTATATTATATTATTATTAATGCTTAAATTTTAAAACGTCGTAACTTCAACACATGACCTCCTTTTCGAACAAACTCAATGTCAACATCTCCCTTTTTTAATACTCTACACAATGACTATAATATTGATATAGTTTCGGTCATGCATGGAAAAACTAATTTTTATACGACGTGCTTAAACTTCAAAAATTCGTAGCGGTTACGTACGAACTCCTTTTTTGAGAAAACTTAGTGTAATATTTTTCTTTTGAAAAACCCTACAAAATGAGTATAATATTGACATACTTTTGACTTATGCATGAAAAGTTCAAGTTTTAAAGAAACGTTTAAAAAGTTTCACCGGGTGCCAAATTCATATGGTAGGTCCTAATAAGGTATAGTCTCTTCCTAAAATCATTAATTAGTCGTAGTAAGATATCTAAATCGTATTAGAAAAATTCAGGGTATTACACATGGACATCCTCGATCTGGGTAGGTTTGGTCGATGGTTGCTCTCTCTCCTAAGGCGTGGTCTTCAGAAGCCCTGAAGGGCGCTTCGAAGGATTCCTCTTGCGCTTGGTAACCTTCGGTGGAGGTGGTGGTTCAGAAGCAGCTGCCTCAGCTTCAGTCTCGTCATAGTCTTCAACGGCGTGGATAGGATTGACTTCATCCTCAGAATCCACATTTTTGGCCTTCAAATGCTCCTTATGAAGCTCAATCTGAAGAGCTTGAGCTTTCCCGAGCATACAAGTTTGCACATCAAAATCAGTGGCGAACATCCACCTTTCATTGTAGGGACAGTGAGTGGAGAAGGCAGTCTCAGCATACTGATAAGACTCCTCGATTAGAATCGATACTTTGGTTGTCAAGTTCAAAGTATCAGTACCACTCATAGTCACACCCTTGTTCACTTCCTTCAGTTTGTTAGCTTTGACCATCAGAAGCTCTTCCATCACAGCCACCGAGTTTGCACCTTCGTTATTTTATATGTTCTTGATCAAACTGAGTTTCTGCCAACTCAGGTGCTCATGGGAAGACTTCTTCCCAAGAATGCAGTGCTGGACCACATCGAGCAGTATCTTGAACTCAGGGCGTATCAACCCTTTGTTGTTGTTGGCAGTAGATAATTAGCGGGGAGGATCTTCCACCTGGATCATCTCAAAGAAGGACTGGATCTCAAATTTGTCCTTCATGTACTGGTTAAGGTTCTTATTACCCTTGTTCCTCAGTTTGAATATTGAAGATAACAACTCAGTGACGTTGAACCTCAGTTGTTCAACATTCACGGCGCCAAAGACTGATTCACGAACAAAAAATTCAATGGATGTCTTTAGAATGGAGCCATCATAACCTAGATTCGGATAAAACTGAATCACTTGATCAGTGTACAGATTCTTCGGTCATTGAGTGGTGAGAGTCTCCAGACCATTAGATTTGATGACCTCGAATATTGTCTTGGCTTGATCGATGTCAATCTGAGTGAAAACCGCAGTGGGCTCAGCATAGATGAGAGAAATGAGTTGAGACATAGTCATCGTCGGACCGAGAATTGTTTTCTTGCCCATAGTGTTGATAACTTGTGGAACACAAATTAGTAAGTTCTCCATACGGTGTTAAGTTTACATATCAAGTTATAAAGAGTATGTAACAGTAAACATACGTGACTGAGATGAAGAGTGACTAAAATAGTATCAACAAGGCAAGAGCACAACGAGAGCAGAAACAACAATGAAGAGTGACAGAGAAAGTGAAATGCTTAAGGTTTTAAGAGTAGAAAGTGGTTGCGAAAGTTTTGCATGGTCGAAGAAGAAGACTATTTATAATGAGATGGACGGTCAAATCTTGCTCCGAGATTTAGATATCAACGATCAAGGTGCAACCACGTGAGTGAAACATCACATAGGCGGGAAAATTCAGAGCGTGAAGTAGACGTGCGACGATTGGTCTTTCCGAGGTTTCAAAAGAATTTTTGCTTTAGACTGTTGTGTCAAAAATTAATTATGGCATCGATAACGTTTCCAGGAAGTCAGGGATTGACTTTGTACGATGAAGCATATATTTACGATAATAACACTTAAAGAAATCAATAGTAAAACACTTAGAGAAATAAATGTCAAGTGTAGAACTTCAGTTGCTGATACATTGCAACTGATTTTACTCATTCCAGTAGGGCTTTCAGATGTGAATATCAGATTTGATGACAGTCTGAAATACGGTAGTTGAGTTTTGTCGTACTTGTTGGTCCCATTGCTTCAGTATTTGTTTGTTTCATGGAGAATGTTAGTCTATAACAAGTATGGAATGTATGATGTTTATGATTGAAATAACTATGTAGAGTTATTTAGTGGCTGAAACCATCACATCTTTTATGTCTTTTCAGGTCGAGACCTCAGTACATTAATGGTACTAAATCAAGTGATCTTTAGGACACATTACCTGGATGGAGTTTAGTCTATACCTTCAGGTGTGGTCAGGATTCAGAAGGCCAAGTTTCCCACTTAACATTTTGAATCTTGCTTCCTCGAGTGGCTTTGTGAGAATGTCTGCTCGTTTAATGTCAGTGTGGATCTTCTCGATGGAAACAATTTTCTTTTCAACGTGATCTCGAATGAACTGATGTCTGATGTCCACGTGCTTGCACCTTGTATGTAGAACTGAGTTTTGAGTAATGTCAATGGCACTGGAGCTATCGTAGTAGATTGCGACCTGAGTGGTAGACACTTCATAATCTCAAAGTTGTTGCTTGAGCCAGAGAATTTGAGAGCAGCAACTTCCCGCAGCCATGTATTTTGGTTCAGTAGTGGAGGTGGCGATTGAAGTCTGCTTCTTGGAGAACCAACTAATCAGTTTGTTGCCCAAGAATTGACAAGTCCCTGAGATTGACTTCCTATCCAGTTTACAACTTGCAAAATCAGCATCAGAATAACCAGTTAGAATGAGATTATCATTTGAAGGATACCATAGACCAAGATTTGGTGTGCCCTTCAAGTAGCGCAGTATCTTCTTTGCAACTTCCATGTGTGACTCCTTTGGATTTGCTTGATAGCGTCCATACACTCCTGCAGCGAATGTGATATCTGGCCTACTGGCAGTGAGATAGAGAAGAGACCTGATAATCCCTCTATATTCAGTTTGGTTAACTGGTTTCCCTTCAGGATCTGGTTCAATTATGTCATTGGTGTTCATTGGAATCTTCATGGCCTTCCTATTCTGAACGCCAAATTTCTTAATTAGTTCATTTGTGTATTTTACTTGGTTGATGAAGATGCCTTCAGGAGACTGCTTGATTTGAAATCATAAGAAAAATCTCATCTCTCCCATCATAGACATTTGATACTCAGTCTTCATCAACTTGGCAAACTTATCACAAAGCATCTGAGACTTCGAACCAAATATAATATCATCGACATAAATCTGAACGATTAAGATGTCTCATTTATATTTAATTGTGAATAGGGTCATGTCCACCGATCCTCGCTTGAAACCTGAATAAATAATAAAAACTGACAAAGTGTCATACCAAGATCTAGGAGCTTGTTTCAGCCCATAAAGAGCCTTGTGTAGTTTATACACTTTGGAGTAGTCAGTTTGAAGCCTGGTGGTTGCTCTACGTAGACTTCTTCTTTCAGAATGCCATTTAGAAACGCGCTCTTCACATCCATTTGGTAGACTTTGAACTTCATGTGAGCTGCCTAGGCATGGAAGAGTCGAATCGCCTCTAATCTAGTTACTGGAGTGAAGGTTTTATCGAAGTCTATTCCTTCTTCTTGACAATAACCTTTAGCTACCAGTCTAGTTTTATTTCAAACAACTTCTCCTGAATCGTCTTTCTTGTTCTTAAAGACCCATTTCACACCAATAACGCCCTGATGCGTAGGACGATCAACAAGTTCCCATACTTGGTTTCTTGTGAACTCATTTAGTTCATCTTGCATCGCGGACACCCAATTCACATCTTGAAGGGCTTCCTGAGTGTCTTTAAGTTCAATGTTGGAGAGATAGCAGCTATATAGGAAATTTTCATTTGAAAATAGCGCGAGGTCTGCTTTTAGCATTAGTTATTCGTCAGTGGTGGAGTCATTGGGGGTTTCAACGGTTGCTAGTGGTCGGACCACTTCAGCTTGGATCTAATTCCTCGTTTGAACGCCACTCTCTAGACTTCCAATCACTGAACCAGAGGGATTGTATGAAGTATCACACTGGCGTGCTAAGAAAGGTATGGTTCTATTTGGTTTGTTCTGAGGTTAATTTGACATCAGTACCTAGAAATACTTGGTGGATAGATTATGGTGCTACTACTCACATAAGTATTTCTATGCAGAGTTTCTTAAGCTACCGAAAGCCTAGTGATGGTGAAAGATACATCTATGTTAGCGATGACAAGTCGGTGGAAGTTGAAGCTATAGGCCATTTTAGATTGTTATTAGGAACTGGTAGTTATTTGGATTTGAAAGATACCTACGTTGTACCGTTGTTTAGACGGAATTTGATCTCTGTTTGCTTGTTGGACAAATTTGGTTATTCTTGTTCATTTTGGAACAAACAATTTACATTGTCTTTTAATTCAATTGTTATTGGTACTGGTTATTTGAATTCTTTTGACAATCTATATCTGTTGGAAACTATTACTTCATATAATGAAAACCTGCATATTGAATCGAGAGGTACTAAAAGGAAGTTAAACAAAGAAAATTCAGCTTCATTATGGTACAAACGCCTAGGTCACATCTCTAGAAATAGAGTTGAGCGACTTGTGTCTGATGGAATTCTAGATTCCCTTAACTTCATAGATTTCAATGTTTGTGTTGACTGTATTAAGGGAAAACAGAGCAAGAATAAAAAATTAGGAGCCTATAGAGCTACAGAAGTCCTGGAATTGATACACACTGACATTTGTGGACCTTTCCCTTCGGCATATTGGAAAGGTCAGCAGTATTTCATTTCATTTATAGATGACTTTTCCCGCTTTGGCTACCTATATCTTATTCATGAGAAGAGTCAGTCCATAGACGTGTTCAAGGCTTATAAAGCTGAAGTTGAGAATCAACTCAACAAAACATTTAAAGTTGTCAGATCAGATCGTGGTAGTGAATACCTACGGCAGATATGATGAATCAGGTGAACAACGTCCAGGACCCTTTGCTAAATTCCTAGAGGAATGTGGAATTGTCCCTCAGTATACAATGTCTGGTTCACCCAGCATGAATGGTGTATCTGAGAGACATAATAGGACTCTTAAGGATATGGTGAGGAGTATGATTTCTCATTCTACCTTACATGAGTCTCTCTGGGGAGAAGTACTTAAGACAACAGCTTACATCTTAAACAGAGTACCTACCAAGGCGGCTGCTAAAACGTCTTATGAGCTTTAGACTGGTCGAAAGCCCAGTCTGAAGCACTTCCATATTTAGGGTTATCCAGCTGAAGCGAAGCCTTACAGGCCTCATGAAAAGAAATTGGACCCCAAAACAGTTGCAACTACTTTATTGGTTACTCTAAGCATTCAAGAGGCTATAAATTTTATGATCCCACAACAAGAAACATATTTGACGGGAATTGCAACTTTCTTTGAGGAAGTTGAGTTTGGGGGAAGAAATATAATTAGGGATATCAAATTTGAGCAGGATCCTACTGCTGCTTCTAGTAGTGTTGAGGTTCATTTTCCTGTCATTACTCGAGAAGCAGATTTGGAAGAACCTCAACCTGATATCATTGAAGATATCCCCATTCAGATTGATCAAACTCAACTACCTCAAGAGCAACCTCTGGAACCAATGCAATTAAGAAGATCCACTAGAGAAAGGCGGAGTGTCATTCCTGAGGATTATGAAATCTACTTCATGGAAGTTGAGGAAAATAATGGACTGATGGAAAATAATCCAATCAATTTTCGTCAGGCCAAGATGAACACTCTCAGCAGTGGATTGATGCCATGAATGAAGAGTATAAGTCTATGCAAGACAATCAGGTTTGAGAACTTGTCCCACTGCTAGAAGGTGCAAAAATCATTGGTTGTAAATAGATTTTTAAAACCAAAAGGGATGCAAATGGTAATGTGGAAAGGTATAAAACTCGTCTTGTAGCTAAAGGCTATACTCAGAAGGAAGACATTGATTATTCTAAGACTTTCTCTCTAGTATCATCTAAAGACTCATTCAGAATAATCATGGCACTTGTTGCTCATTTCAACATTGAGCTACATCAGATGGATGTTAAGACTGCGTTTTTCAATGGAGACATTTAAGAAACAATCTATATGCATCAACCAAAGAGCTTCGAATTAGGAAACTCGAAAGAAATGGTCTGCAAACTAAAAAAATCCATCTATGGGCTCAAACAAGCTTCTTGTCAATGGTACCACAAATTCCATGAAGTTATCATCTCATTCGGATTTGAGATGAATGTAGTTGAGGATTGTGTGTATCATAAGTTCACTAAGAGTAAATTTGTTTTCATGGTCCTTTATGTGGACGACATCTTGCTTGCCTCGAACAATATGAACTTCATTTAGGATACCAAGAGATTTCTCTCGAAGCACTTTGAGATGAAAGATTTTGGGGAAACTTCTTTTGTATTAGGAATCCAGATACACCTTGACAGATCTAAGGGTGTTCTTGGGTTATCACAAAAGAACTATATCGATAAAGTGTTTAAGAGGTTTAATATGCAAGGTTGTAAACTAGAGATACCCCTATTGTTAGAGGAGAAAAATTCAACCTCACACAATGCCCTAAGACTAAACTTGAAATTCAGGAGATGCAAAATGTTCCTTATGCTTCGGTAATAGGAATCTTGATGTATGCTCAGGTATGTACGCGTCCGAACATAGTCGGGATGTTAGGTAGATACTTAAGTGACCCTGGAATGACACACTGGATAGCAGCCAAGAGGGTTATGAGATACCTACAGAGAACAAAAGACTACATGCTAGTGTACAGAAAGTCAGATCACTTGGAGGTCGTCGGATACTCAGATTCTCACTTTGCAGGATGCCAAGACAATAGAAAATCCACCACTGGATATGTCTTTTTGCTGGCTGGAGGAGCTATATTCTGGAAGAGTGTCAAACAGACACTTGTAGTTTCTTCTACCGTGGAAACCGAGTTCATAGCATGTTATCAAGCCACAGATCACGAAATCTAGCTGCGAAACTTTGTCATCGGGCTGCGAATTGTGGATACAATTGAAAGACCACTCAAGTTTTATTGTGACAATAAATCAGTAGTCTTGTATTCCAACAACAACAGGAGCTCTTCGAAGTCAAAGCACATTGACATCAAGTTCCTCGTTGTGAAAGAGAAGGTGCATAATAAACTCATATCGATAGAGCACATAGGAACTAACTCCATGATAGCGGATACGTTTACTAATGGTTTAATGCCCAAGGTCTTTCATGAGCATGTTGCTAACATGGGTGTGTCATCGTTGGATGACGTAATATAGATTCAGTGGGAGTTGTAATTTAGTTGTTTATCGATACTTCAGACATTTATTTGTAATGAATTCACTTCCTTTAATGAAGTTATTTTCTTGATAAAGAATATAGTTTCAGTCATTTATTTCGCATAAAATTTAAAGGTCTAAAGAGGACCATTCGAAAATAGATGTTACATCTGATTTTCGTGACATCATCTGATCTATGTCATTTATTATGCATTAGGTAACCTTCGCATAACGTTTAAAGGTCTAAAGAGGACCATTCGAAAATAGATGTTACATTTGGCGAACGCTGCTTTAGTCCTTGTATGAATGCAGTCGATGGACGAGATTGTTAAAGATACACAATTTATAATACCACTTTTGTTTATACGCATATTCAGTTATAATACATCATCAAGTTTTATATATTGTGCCCAAGTTGGAGATTGTTAGATTAATTTCTAATTAATCATAAAGTGATCACATATATAATTAATAAATGTATTATTTGCTATTATATAAAGTGTATGACCCTACATGTAATTATAATAATCATTGAGGTGCTGACTTATAATTACGATAAAGTATTTTATATATAAGGATAGATGGTCCCCATATGAGATACGTTAACTCTACGTTCTATTCTCCCCCATCGATTTAGACGATATAGAAAAGAGGTGTACCATCTTCTGGAAGATCCATCAGGCATCCAAACTCCAATCATCCCTTTCAGAATCATCCATGGCAAATCCTGATTAGTGTTTCATTATCTAATCTTCCTATAATGCTTTAGAGTATCTATGCTAGAGTATTCATGATTTAGGATTTAATGCGTCATGTATTCTGTATGTGAATCTTGATTCCTACACAAGATTCTTAAATCTTCGATCCCAATCTTGGGAGTCATATTCCTGTTTGTTCAAATCTCTGTCGGTGCTATACACGATCATGCCCTTCCCATCCATGAAGGTTCGTAAATTACGAAATAACAAAAAATAAAATAAAATTAAAAATAACTGAGATGCAAGAACTTGTTGTTTGTGACTTATAACGCGCGCTTAAAATCTGGAGATACACAAAATTTGTATAGGAGTTCGAAATGGAACGAAATGTATATTTAGTAAAAAATGTTAATGATGAATCATAAGAGGATAAAATCGTAAATTTAATATTAATATTACTATTCATTTTAATTTAGAGGCTATGCGGAGATAAAATGGGGCTATGTTTAAAATCTACCACTTGCTCAATACCTTAGTGGGCCGGTTCTTAAGATTCTAGATCCAGTACCAAAGGTTGATTAATTGGGCTTTATATCCATTCTGAAGCACATCTACTCTTTTAGTTTTGAATTGTTTGAAATTCAATTAGAGAAAACTTTGTTCCGAGTTTGATTAGATAGTAAATGCGGAGCTCAATACTTTTATTGAACTGAGTTTGAATCAAATGGTTCTCCGCTCGTTGAATTTAAGAATATGTTCGAATTTATTTGTTCACAACATTTTATTCGAACTTATTCGCAAGCACACAAGTCTCATGATAATATAGATAATATGCTAAAAGATAATTTAAACATCTAAGATTGATTTATCATGTTCGTATTAGTTACTAGTATAACTTAGTTCATTTTGGTTATTTGTGTTGTGATGACATTTAACACATAAAAACCACTATTTCCCCCTCATATTATGTTTATGAGCGATTAGAAGATTCATCAAAGAAAGTTGTCCTTTTATCTACTTACTATTTTGTCTTTCCATGATAAATGTGCCAATGTATGTGTTGTTTGACATGTTCTAATTGCATTTGTCTAGGAAGAATTTGATAAGAGAGCACACTCAAGTGTTACAAATTCAAAAATAAAAGCAGAGATTCGATTCTGAGCAGAAGTGGTATCCCCTGCTGAATGGGAAAAGTTGGTCCTTAATTTATCTATGTGCATACTTAAAAATACTACAAAGTTCCATTTTTATTGTCACTTCTTTATCAAGCTTTCATTTCTGAGTGTTTTTTCTTTGTTCTCTTATTTATTAACTCCTCTTTGTTTTTTACCTGGGGAGAAAGTTACCTTAATTGCTTAGTTCGACATGAAGATGAAGGAGTTGAATGACTTGGGATTTGAAAATACGTATAAAGCTAGGACGTTACGTGTGTTGGCTTAATGGTAGTGAAGTTAATGCCCAAGAAATCTCGGGTTCGAGTCCTCCATAACACGGTTATGTAATTTAATATTAATGTAATCAGTGACGAAGCCAGGATTTTGAGCCAGAGGGGGACAAATAATTTCTACGATAATAATTTTTTTTAAAAACAACTAATATTTTTAATAAATATAATGAAATTTAAAGTTTAAACTAGATTACAAGATAAAAGTATCAAATAAACTGCATAACTTTATAACATTTATCTTCTATTCTTCATATTCTGGAACTGTTTCATAATAGCATCATTGGAAGCTAACCTATTTTATTTAGAATTGTTAAATATTTTTTATTATATGCGAAATGACTAAAATACCCCCTAATAATTTTTAAAATCTCAAAGGGGTCATTGCCCCCTCTGCCCTCATGCTCCATTCGTCCCTGAATGTAATCCAATTTTATATATAAAAAAAAAATTGCATCCAAATAAGGTCTTTCTCCTTTCAGGTGGATTAGAGATCATACATTGTGAATATGATCATACAACACAAACTCAACGTAAGCATAACTTCATGTTAATAAGATGTTAAAAACTTTTATGCAACAACTGAATATATTGTCACCGCCATTTTAAAGAACTTTGCTGTGAAAGGATTGGTAAAGGAAGGCCATGTAATTCAACTTTTAGCTTTTTCTTGGCTTAAAAAGTTAAAATTTTGCATGTTAGAATTTAAAATTAAATATATCCTCACCACCATAAAAATCCATTGATCCACAAAAGATTAGTGAACTTGATTCTTTCTCTAGCATGTGACCTTTCCCACTATGAAATGACATAAACTTTTGGCATCTAATTACTTTATGGAGCAATTTTGGCATTCATTATTCTAGTGTCTGGACAACAAAGCATCTGGAGATGCATTGTGGGCAATTGTCTCCATTGGTGTTAACTTAGAGATAATACAACCTTTATATATATATTTGCTTCTTATATCGACCTCAATACCTTTTTTCTTTACAGTGAATGCCTGATTGGCAAGAAAAAACATCATTTTCGAAAGGGTTTTGTTTTGAGAGATCCAACTTCTCGACAAAAATGAAAATGCGCTTGAACCGCTCAACTCAAACAAACCAAAAATAGTTTTTTACCCTCTCTTTTTTATAAAAACATGCATTATTTGACCCGACACGTTTTTATAAAATGTAGTTGACTTGAGTGGTAAATGTTATTAAGTGTTAAAATTTGATTTGAATGGTAGTTGAAATTGGGACCACAAAAATGTGTTATTAAGTGTTAATGTATAGTTGATTTGAATGATAGTGGAGATTGGGGCCCACTAAAAAGTGGTATTAATTTTCAAAAATAGAAGGCGCATGTTTATGTGAAACGTACTAAAATGGCAAAAGATACATAAACGTTTATGTGAAACAGAAGGAGTATTTACTCCCTCCATCCACAAAATAACTTCTTCTCATATTGCTTTATTCGTCCGTCCACGAACTATCTTTCCACTTTAAATTTCTATTTTTGGCAACCACTATCATCATTATTATTTTTTTATCAGAGAAAATTTTATTAATGAAAGATCAGAAGAAGAAAATTACAGGTGCCAGAATACACCACACAAAAAAATACAAAACATCATAGAAAAAGAAGAAGAACGCTCAATCCTTAAAATCCTCCATGTCTATCAAAAATAATACGAGTCACATTCTCCACTCACACATTACACATTATCAATTAAAGTCAAAGTATTTATTAAAATTTATCTCGAGTCAAAGCGGAAAGATATTTTGTGGACAAAGTTAGTATTAATTATTCATATTACTTATTAATGCATCACTGTTGGTAGTATTAATTATTCATATTATTCATATCACCTGCTGCCAATCACAATCATGTCTTTTTTTCTGACTTAAATCTTTGTTGGTAGGTTTAACCTAAACTTGTAGTTAAGATTAGGACAATTCAACTGTTGGGCATATCCTGATTTGACTAAGTGCATAAGCATCCAATCTTTTTCAAGTGTTCAAATCCTAATCACTGTTAGCTCACCAATCACAATTTACTTTGTATTTCTTCTTTTATATTCTTTTATATGTGTGAAGGATCATTTCAGTTGGTAATATGACTAATGTACAATAATTCAATTGATTTTTTCTTAGTAATGATAGATCTTGGCTATTATTTTTGTATTTTCGTTTTGATTGAAGCTCAACTACGATTGCATCAATTGCCAAATTATAATAGGCAAGATTAATTGATTATGTGCACCAAGGAAAACATTTAATTCTTATGATATAAATATATAATTATTCATAGTGATTGTTTATATTATTTGACAAACTCTAGCGAGTTCAATCTTGAGTTTGAATACATTATTAAACTAAATAATCAACTAACTAAACTTATCTCGAAATTTATTTATCAAGTTGAATTTGAAAATTTTAAATTATTGAAGAAGCCAAATTCAAATAAGGAAATATTCGGTTGGATCCAATTTGATTAGAAGACTATGTATTGGTATATAGGGAAGTTTGAGCAACGAAAGAAAAATATACCTCATGTTATATTGTATCCAAACCTTATTTCAAAAATATAATCATGATATGTCACTGAATGTGTTGATCGGTGACTTTCAGGATAAGGTGTAAAATTCTATTGTAAGAACCTATAAATATGGATGTTACATTAACATTTTTTTTAGAAAATAAGAAAATAAAGCAAACTAAATAACATATAAGGGTCCAATAAAACAGTGACTGATTATCTTACTTATTTTAATACTTATTTTATTTTTTTATATTAATCTACTTATACTACTCGGAAAATAAGAACATTAAAATTTGGATTTCCTATTAACGAATATAAGGTTCGTATTAACGAATGTTTCTCATATAGAAGAAGGTGATTTTATTCAATGTATTTTAAATTCTAACAATAATATTGCGCGTAGAGATGACAATCGGGCACGGCGGATACGGATAGTAGTTATCTATATTTATACGTGCAGATTAAATGAATATGAAATTCTACCTACGAAGTTATCTGTAGATATTAAAATTACGTAAACTCACCACTACATATATCTGTCACCCAAGTGTCAACTGGTTCTGTAAATCTTTCACTCATTGAATATTTTGTGGGAATTTCATGAATAAATTTTGCAAGTATATGTATTTAGTGGATATGATATATAGTTATTATTGAGACTTCTACTCATAAACTAAATAGGTATTAAATTTTATCCATAAAATTACTTGGGAATATAAAATGTCTTTCAAAAGTCAAACTCTAGTCATCCCTAATCGCGTGTTTTTTAATTGTCAAGTGGAGTGGCAGTAATGTGAATAAGCAGAACCTTATAACTAAATTCCAAACCTCCCAAGTAGTTAAAAAGGCTTGCGAGCCCGCTCAGTTCCCTAATCTCAATTAATCAAAAACCCAAAAAACAAAGCACAAACGAAATGCCGACAATTCAACTTCTCCGCCTCCTCATCGCCGCCGTAGCGGTGGCGGCGCTCATCATCAGCACTGTTGATGCCGGCGGAGACTTCAGCTGGATTCCGGTGAGCAAGCCTTCGAGTTGCCAAGGATCGATTGCGGAGTGCATGGCCGAAGGCGGCGGCGGCGGCGAGTTCGAGATGGACTCGGAATCCAACCGGCGCATATTAGCCACCACCAAGTATATCAGCTACGGTGCGCTGCAGGCGAACAACGTGCCGTGCTCTCGCCGCGGCGCATCGTACTACAACTGCCAGCCTGGCGCCGAGGCCAATCCCTACTCCCGATCATGCACCGCTGCCACACGGTGCCGGAGTTAGTTTTAATTATTTCTGGAATTTTCTTCTCACTCTGTGCCTCATCTTTTTTTATTTTTACATATATGTTCATAAAAGGGTAAAGATTGATGTAATAATCGATTTCTTCGAAACATAAGGTTTATTCAACACAACTGTATGTCAGAATTTTTTTTTTCATTTTAAATTTTTGGTTGGTTGGTTGTATTTAGATTTTGAATTATAATATAATCTTTGATTATATCATTGAAATTCGAGCTGCAAAATTAGATATTGAATTGATAAGGGTGAAAAATTAAAATACCCATTTTAAAAAAATACATGTGAAATATACCCAAAATCTTAATGTACATGTCAAAAATATCCATTTTATTTTTTAAATATATAAAAGTATATGGAAGTTAGCAATCTCTTACACACTTTATTTAAAAATAATAATTGACTACACACTTCTATTTCACACAATTACGTCGTATCTGACTTCAAAGGCTCAAATTGAAGATATAAATCATGTATTTGCATTCTACATATCATTAAAAGCATGAAAATACATGGACCTCTGGTAAAAGTACCATGGACCGCTTGGCTATACACGTGGGCGGTTCATGATACTTTTACCAGAGGTCCATGCATTTTCATACTTATATGACATATGTGATTGCATATCTATGGTTAATACGTGAAAAAAAATATCTTATGTAGTAATTATAGCTTATTGCCGAATGGATTTATGCATAAGCTATAATTACAACATAAAATATTTTTTTCACGTATTAACCATAGATATGCAATCACATATGTCATATAAGCATGAAAATGCATGGACCGCTGGTAAAAGTACTTTTACCAGCGGTCTATGCATTTTCATGTTTTTAATGGTATGTAGAATGCAAATACATGATTTATATCTTCAATTTGACCATTTGGACAGCATATACGATGATAAATTGATGGGAATAGTGAGAAAAAACTTGTGGGAGGTCCATGTAATGAAATTTATGTATGATATATGAGGTAGGTAGGATATATGATATGTGAGAGGTCCATGGTATATGAGAGGTCCATAGCTATATATGGAAGAAAAAAAACATAATAGTCAAAAATATAATCTATATTTTAATTTAAATATGTAAGTCAATTGTTATTTTAAATAATGTGTAAGAGTGTGTCATGAATTGTGTAAGAATTTATGAAATCAATGTAGTTTTAAATATTTAAAAAATCAAATGGGTATTTTTTACATGTAAGTTGATGTTTTGGGTATTTTTTACATCAATATTTTCAAAATGGGCATTTAAACATATTCTCACAATTGATAATTTGATCGCTAAAATCAATGATGGGGAAAAAAATGAAGACATAAATTATTACTATTACTAAATAATTTATTTAGTCTATTTAGTTAGGATGAGTTTTATTCATTTTAATTAATTGTTTGGTATGCTCTATTTAAACCCTAAATATTGTGGATTATGTGTTTGAGGTTTATGAAATCAATTAAAAAAATCAAACAAAATATGAAATTATCAAAAAGAAAGAGAGAGCAAACATGCATATGATGATAGGCTTTGCGGATAAATTAAATCTGCAGCGATGCGTTTCACAGAGTTTCACAATTGTAGTAGTATATTTTTTCTGGATTTAAACATCGGTACCAATGCACACACATTAATCCAAGTAGAAATTTTTTTGATAAAGAATTGATTGAGATACGCGTAAAAAATAAATTAAACTTGCAACCAAATTTTCAATCATAGACATTTCTTAGACAAGAATTTATGAAATTAAATGAAGAAATGACTCAAATCCATGCAGATTAGTGCAATATCAAAAATGTCGCCGCATGGATCAACTTGAATATCGATTATAGTCGAAGAAATTAATCGACTATTCGGTCGAATTTTAGCGTTACACGCACGAAAGCATTTTTCAATCGGAACTTAATAATTTTGGGAAAAAAAAATTGTATTTTGTGGTGATTAATAAGTCAAACAATAGGAAAAAGAACGCCCTGAGTTATATTGGCGGACCCTCGAGATTATTATCATAACAAACCATATCAAATCAATTTCATTAAACAATATCAAAATTGAATTTCAAGAATTGGATTTATTCATCTGTATTTTTACTATAAATTATCGAGTCGAGCTTGAAATAAATTTAGATTAGGTGAAACTCGATTTCTTATGATCCCATTTCGAACATTACATATAGTAAAGTGGATAAAATATCACATTCATTGAACCTTGTTAGGTTGACCTGCTCCAACTCCAAGCAGGTCACTGATTTGGTCAGAAACAGATAAATTATATGCATCGATAATGTCCTAATAAGTTTGACACATTTTATTATTTTAATACACTTCTTTGGATATAATTGGTGTCATACTTAACGGAACAGAGAGAGTACTTTTTTTCGTTACATTAATATTTCAATCCAAAAATGTAAAAAATTAGTGGGGGTAAAAATTAAAAATACTCAATTCACTTAAACGCCATGTTAAAAATACTCATATTTTTTATTCAATGCAAGAAGTACTCAAAAACATATATAAACTAGTAAAAAACAAATTTAAGAATAAAAGGAAAAGAAGAAATAAATTAAATTATTTAAAAAATAATATACCTAATTAACCCCACATTCCCACTCATCTTTCACTTTCTTCGTCCCCTAATACCGACTCACAGTACCGACGGCGGAAGTTCTCTTCGTCCCCCCAATACCGAAACCCAGTACTGCGCAACGTGCTCCACCAACAAATTTTCCAACCATGGCTTCTTCTTCTCCTTCACAGGTTAGTTTTAAATTTAATCAGGGTTTATATAATTTAGGAATTATTTAAGATTATTTTGAAGTACTACTTGAAGGTTTGAATTGATGCTTGAAATGGTTGATATAGTTTGAATTAGGGTTTATATATTGAATTGATTTTTTTTACTCGGGTATGCGTTGAGTTGAACGCCGGCAGCTTGCATAGAAGTTCGTTTCCGTCCCCCGAGAGGCAGGGACCTCTCCCGGAAGAGCTCATCCCCAATCTATAATAAGTAGCAGGAATTCCAATCTTTGACCCATTCAGGAATCACTACAAGGCGCTAATCATAAGCGGAATCGCTAGTTTAGGACCTCTTGGTCCCGGGGATATCACACTCTTTATCTATATCCAATCGGTACCATGGACTAAGTCTAAAGTCAAGTAAAGGTTCGGGCAGCTTCCGTCAAGGATAAAAATGCTTACAGTCTGGTTCGGAGTTAGCCGAAGTTAACCCAATTGAGTATGTTGAGAGATATTATTATTGCCGAATCAAATTTCTTACATTGCATTTGCGGGTAAAAGAGTAATTGAACAAGCATTGAATAAAACCCTTGCGCATGGGCGCTCGCGCTGGGTGTTTCCGCCTGGCCCTCGCGCCGGTCACTTCCGCTGGCCTCGCGCTTGGCGCTGGGTGCTTGCGGGGGACACCTTGGCCCTTCCGCTGGGTGCTTCCGAGGGTGTGCCTATACAGACCCCCTTCCTTCGCACTGGTCGCTTCCGTTGGCCTTGCGCTTGGCCCTTCCGCTGGGAGCTTGCGGGCGTGCCAGAGAATTATAATTATATATAATGTAGAGAGTAGAGAGATATGGGTTGTTGAAATGAAGAATGGATTTGAAGTAAAATCATGTGATCCCCTCGTCATCAACTGGTGGATTTTCCTATCCTTAGCCACCAATAGCAACATTATTATTATTAATTATGTACTAATTCTAAGTCAATTTTGTAGCCATTTGGGAATCTCAAGTAAGCTTTGACAACATTTTTCCAACTACAAATCAAATTGTCTGTCAATTCTAAAGAGTATTCACTATTCAAATAGATGACTGACTTGTATTTAATCCCACCTAGGCTACCTCTTTTTGTGAAGGAGAACTGTCCGAAAATGAGAGTTTAATGTCTTAAAAAATTTTGATAACTCAAATTCGGTAACATTGAGCATAATAAAAGAAATATAAATTGTAGGATAACAATAATCACATATTCGCATCCAATGAATCAATAGTCCATAAGTCGTGAAATGGATTCAATCATTGGTATATCACATACTTGTCATGTTGTTTATTTAATTATTGTTATGTAATTGTTTTTATGTTTAATTGCATGAATATAAATATATAAGTAAATATTGTTTTTATGTTTATTGTAGGTTTTTATTCCGTATAAAAGACCTAACACATTAAATAAGACTGTATCAGTGAGCACATATTATAAAATTAGTACAATAAAGAAGATTATGAGTACACTTTTAGCATCGATGGTGAGGAACTAGTTCAAAGATTTATAGGTGGTCCTTTTGGACATTTGATTTCATGGAATTCGGGTCTAATGTCGGGAGAAACGCTACATGGTATTATATCCCGAGAAATTAGTGACTCAAATGGGTTATGGTTTCAAATTTTCGGGAAAAACATAGAGCTCACCTATCAAGATTATGCTATTATTACTGGTTTGAGATTTGGGTCATCTAACTTCAGTATCATACAATCTGAGTGATGTTCCAGTATACATTGCGTTCGGTAATGGTATACATCTAATGGTGATGCACTACTTAGACAATTTTCAAATACAGAACATCTCATTCCAAATTCTGATGGTGATGGATACATCTGTGTCGCCAATATCTTAATGGCTTATATCGTTCTGTTTGAATTGGACACGACAAAGTCTATTCCATCTTGGATGTGGATTTTAGTTGATGATTTGAATGCATGGGGTGTTTTTCCATGGGGAGCGTTCATTTAAAAAATCCTTACAAATTACGTAGCTAAAACACAAGATACGCTCTCTTATCATTTCTACGGGCCTGCATGGATTTTGATGATTTGGGGTCTCGAGGTGGTTCCTTATTTGGGAAACATTTTATTCAAAAGGTTTTAATAGTCTCGATTAAATTTTCGAGCAAAAGGTAATACTACAATCAATTATTTATTTTTGATAAATTAATGTTTCATACATTATATAACTTAATATTAATATATTTGAAATAATTACAAGGTGTGGAAATCCACAACATATATCCTCACGAGATGGAACTCACCTTTTCATAATGGAGGTCACTAGATTGACTGCTCTAATGACAAGGGTTGAACAAGTTTCATCAGAGCACGTACATGCACATCGTGGGAGAAGGAGCACGAGTCGCACTGATGCACAAGAGGTGCATGATACAAATGTTTTTTATCATAGGAAACAACCTTGTCAACGCCGCGATACTGCGAAGAGGCCTAGAGCAGCACCAACCTAGACATCATATAATAGTAGTGGGGAGCGACACTACACTCAAAGTGACTGCATTGTGAACGAGTTGAAGGATTATAATAAAAAAGATATGGATGCTCGTGAGGCTTGTGTTTTAACAAAGGTGAAGAACTAGATCAATGATTTAGCTGATACGTTTCGGTGCTCCGGATCACGACACAGTCCACCTGTTATCGACACACGCCAACGTATTCCTTCTATCTCTGATTAGCATCCACGTGCCGATAATGTGCAAGATTATGTCTTCGGAATCGAAAATTCTACCGACACATCATTACCTCAAGGAAAAAGAATTATATGTATCATCTAAAAAGAATTAGCAAAATTATTTAAATAATCAACGTAAACAATAATATTACAATACTATCTTATACTAATCAATTAATTGGAATAATGTGGTCAATTAATTAATTAATTGGAGCAAATGTACACGACCAAGATTCTAGTCCCTCATATTCAAAATGATTGTCATCCTAAATTGAAGCACAAATATTAATAAAAATAAATTGATCCTAATTAAAACCTTAATAAATACTCAAATAGACGTTTCAATGTGAAAAGAGATACATGAATTGTATTTTGCATTGATGAGAAAAAGTGAATAATGAGATGTTATAATTGGTAATTAAACGTCAAACAATTTATAAATAATTAAAAGTATCAAAACTTCACGTATTTTAAATAGGAGGGAGTATATCATAATTTTCTACAATTTTTTTCAATCTATATGCGCAAGATAATAACATGTATATTAAAATTATTTTACAATTACTTTTTCTTCTATTTTCTTCTGGGTTGTAGCACCGAGCACTCAAAAGAATTCTGAAATTTTTGAAATAATATTTCATTTTTAAACTCTAAAATTTTGAAAATATACGTAAATGTAATTAAAAGGATATTAACAAATGAATGGCAAATTACATTTTCTTTTCTTTTTCTTCTTCTTGTTGCTATGGTGCTCTCTCCTCTCTTCATAAACCCTATAAAACTTTTTTTTTCTCAACTTCATCAAAAATTTTGGATTCGTAAGTTGTAGAAGAAAAATGAAGAAGATAATAGTTATTAGGGATATATTAAATGAAAAGTACTTTATTAAATGAAAGGTAGATAAAAAGCATTTATTATGTAAATTGTTATGTTGCGCCTATATTGAGTTTAAAAAGCTTAAAAAGCTTAAGAAGAAAAAAAAAAGAGAATTGCGCTTATATGTTGCACAACTATATTGCCCCAATGCCCAATGATGAATGATGTAGGATATTTAAAGCAAAACAAAAAAGTAAAATAAAAGAAATGTAAAAAATAGAATTACGCATACATGTTGTGCACCTACATTGCTCCAATGATTAGAATATTTAAAGTAAAAGAAAAATTAAAATAAAAGAAAAAGTGTTCAAGAGGTTAAATTAGGATATTCATGTATAATTTGATTATTTCTTACATATAGTTTAAGACTTGAACATTTTTCGCATGTAATTTTTAACATGCGAGTACTTTTATTGATTGTCAGAAAATTAATTGGGTCAAAATTTAAAATACTCACTTAATTATTATCAAAAAGTGTAGGTAGTACGTATAGAGTAAGTTTTTATCTTTTACATTATTTTTTAATTATTTAATAAGCCTACTAGAAAAAGTATGGATTATATTAATTTTCTAACTTCTATACTAATTTTAATATTTTATATTTAATAATTGTAGCGATATATTTTTCTAGAATATATATAAGAAATAGATACACTCTCGGTTTCATAAATAGATGCACTGTTTAATTCAGCGCGCGTTTTAATAAAATGTAGTTGACTTAATTGGTAAAAGTATTATTAAGTGTTAAAATATAATTGATTTGAATGGTAGTGAAAATTGGAACTCAAAAAAAGATATTATTAAATGTTAAAATATAGTTAATTTGAATGATAGTGAAGATTGAGACTAGAGGTGTTCAAAGGAACCGAAACCGCCGGAATCCGACCGTAACCGATGGTTTCGAGAACCGTAACCGTACCCGACGATTCGATTCAGAACCGTAATCGTCTATTTGGAACCGTATCTCTTTTTTTATCAGTTCAATTTATTTAATATATTATAAATAGTCATTTCTTATAATTATTTTTTATAATTGATATATTAAACTTACGAATACATTAATAATTAAATAAAATAAAATTTAATTATATGATAACCTAATTAAACCTTAATATTATATACGTATTTAGTAGTGTTCATTTTATATTATTATAATTATATAGATTAATTATTTTAATTCATTTCGTCAATGTATTTGTGTTTAACGTGTTATTCAATTAACGTATTCATGAGATAATAACAAATAAAAACTTTTTTTAATTTTTTATTATTACATTTTTATTAATATATCATTATATGTATTATATATAATTAATATTAAATTAAAATAAATTTTTATGTAGTTATTCTACTATTAAATTACAAAGTTAATTATGTGATATGAAATTAAATGATGATAAGCATAAGTATGTAATTAAAATAAATAAAATATTCAAAATTTTAAATATATTAGTATTAATTTTTTGGATGGTTACAAACCGTAACCGGCGGTTTGGAACCAGAACCAGAACCGCCCTACACGGTTCAATTCTGGTTCTAAATTTTCGAAACCGTGAACCGACGGTTCAGTTACGAACCGTAACCGTGAACACCTCTTTGAGATCCACAAAAAAGTGCTATTAATTTTCAAAAATATATAGAATATGCATGTTTAATATGAAATATACCAAAACACCAAAAAGTGCATGTTTATGTGAACGGAGGGAGTGAGTATATTAAATCTCAAATGGAATTCAATCTTCTACTTTTATATAACACAGTCAATATCTCACAATTAAATTTTAATTATTTTTTTATTTTAATATTCAATTTTAATTTTATATATTTTATTTTAATCTTATATTTATTATTATAATTCGTCGCATTCAAATATAACATATGTTTTTTTAACATTTAATATAACTTTTTAATTAATTTTTATATATATCAATTATTAAATAGGATATTAAATTTTTTAAATTTTAATATTTTTAATTAATTATTAATTATAATTCATTATATCATTAAAAAATTATTCAAAAGAATTAATAATTAAAATGATAAATTTAATCGTGGAACACAAAATTAATGAAAGATTGAATATTAAATAAAAACATTTTTTGGTAAATAGGTAATGATTTTTTGTGTCATGCAAGTAATTACTTTATAATTATTCTAACTATATGATATTATAACATTAGAAATCATATGCGGATATAACAAATGGAGATTAATTATAATACATGTTACTCTTAAAACATTAATATAAAATATTTATGATTAGACAATATAAGATAAAGGTCTAACTCAATTACGTTAAACAGTTGATATGAATATATAGACATAAGACATATTCTTTCGTTCATTATTTTGTTATTTTAATGTGTTCATAAATAATTATTTGATTTTCTTTGGTTCGTTTTAATAAATGGACTCTTTTATTTTATACACCTAATTTAATTTAATTAAATATAATACATTAATTGAAACTTAAATTCATTCACCATACAATACATCTTAACATCTTAAGTTAAATTATTTTTTTAATATACATATCTGTTTGGGTTTAAATGAATAATAAATTGATACACAAAATGAAGGATGAGAAATCACTCACAAACGCGATCATTTAGAATGTGACATAGGGTGAAATAGAATATATGAAAATATGATATGATGAAATGAATTTGGGAAAGGGGAAGCGAAAAAGAATGAAGAAATGGTGGTGAATGCAGAATGCATATGCATGGGGTGAGGGAAAAGCGTACACGTGTGAGCAGAAGGCAGCGTGGGCTCATCCCTCCCATGCACAAGCACATGTATTGAGATAAAGACGGTCTACTCTACATACTCCGCCACCTCCTCTCCTCCCTTCACCTCTTCTTCCCCATGGCTGCCTTCCCGACCTCAAACACCGCCCCCTCCAACAACAACAACAACAACAACAGATATGAACCACCACCGCAAGCCCAAGAACGCTGCCGCCGCCCGCCGCGGCCTCCGCTCTCTGACCATCGCCGTGGCATTTCCCCTCTCCCTCACCCTCCTTGACATCTTCCTCTTCGGTTCCAGCGCTCACTACCGCAGCCTCCACAAGCCCTTCTACGTCCCTTCCTTGTGGTCCCTCCACCTGGCTTGCATCACCACCGCCTTTCTCTCCGGCCTCTCCGCCTGGCTTGTCTGGGCCGAGGGAGGCTTCCACCGCAGCCCCACTGCTCTCGGCCTCTACCTAGCCCAGCTCCTCATCAGCCTCATTTGGTACCCGGTCGTCTTCGGTGCCGGCGCCTTCCGGGCCGGCTTGGTCCTCTGCGCCGCACTGTTCGGCGTGCTGGCGGGGTGCGCCCGGGCCTTTAGGGATATGAACCCCATTGCAGGGGATTTGGTGAAGCCCTGCTTGGCGTGGGCCCTGATGCTCGCCATTGCCAACCTTAGGCTTGTGTATCAATCATGATCTTATTAGAGAAGATTATAGATCAATAATTTTCTTACCATATTTTGTATGATACTTTGTTATATTAAATCTCTTAACATACGTGTACTGTGTATATTAAGGGCTTTAGTCCCTAATTATGAATTGGATAGCTCCAGTTACCATAGATCCATCATTACTATATGTATGCTTTATCACCAACACAACTCCGTGTATTATATTTTTACATCGGAAAAAGATTGAAATTGCACGAAACATCAGCACACCATTTGCTAGAAATCTATGAAAATCAGACCACTCTTCTTTGACTCTGCAGGGACAAAAGGATCTCAGCTACTAAAATCAAAAAAAATATTGCAAACGGAATAGCAAGAATATTATTCAAAAAAGCAGCCAAAATCAAAGGCCATTAACGACTCGGCAGTCGGCACTTCCCTCGTGTAAACTCAACAAAAACAATATGCAGCAATAAAGCAAATGAGCAAAACAAACTAGTAAACTGAGTACTTCTCGCCCGCGGCAGGATAGAGTTTCTTGTAGATGGAAAGAACTGTCGGAATCACAGCTGCGAGCGCCAATGACAGATGGTCGGAGCTGCTTGTCCTCACTGTGATCTGACCACTAAGCTTGTTGTTGATCCCAGCACGAACCGTCATCTTCGAGTTTCTTCCTAGCGAGAACTGCGCCAGGCTGTTGAACCCTAGAGCCAAATCCCCTCTCCACTTGATGATCGACATGCTTAATGTGGACTGCACCTGCCCAATCGGGTAGTCGAGCTCCCGCCTCTGCAGCTCAAAGTTGGCCCCATAGGCAGTCTCGTGTTTGGACCGCACAGCGCCAGCACTGCCCACGATCGCATACTGCTTGCCTAACGTGATCTGATCCTCAATCTTCACACCCGGGACGATGTTGTCGCCCAAGAATGTGAAGGATAATCCACCGGTTGCCTTGTTCTTCTTCTGATTCTTGAATTTAGTCTCGGCTCGGAAAATGTAGGCCAGCTGCTTTCCGATGCTCTGGATGTCAAAGCCGGCCATGCTTGAGATGTTCTCTCCTTGCTTGGCCGCAACCGAGGAATCAAGGCTGATGCTAAAGTCCTTCTTGTCTTTGGTTATCTGGATAGTGTACGCTGCTGCAAGGCGATTGGCAATGGCGAGGTTGTGTTCAAGATTGACACCATCGTACCCACAGTCGTGGTCCCAACCGTGGCTGTCCAGAACTGGCCTCGCAAGAAACTGTGAAGTGGGCTCCAAGAACCGGTACCGGAATGCAGGATTATCACCATCGAAAGATGGGGGAAGAGCCATGTCAGGTAAAGGAACAGCCACCGGTGCTGCGCTTCCACCTTCACCATCATCCTCTGCAAAGCCATAGTCGATCACAGCGTCCTTCCCCCTTTTCTTGGTTTCTCGCATTCTTTTCAACTCCTCTCTCCACTGCTTTTTATGGAGCAGCTTCACCCGGTAATCATACTCCTCAAAATAAGCTTTCTTCTGTTCTCTGCTCAACTTTGCAACCTGAGCTTTTCTCAGAGGCCGGAATGGAGGAAGTTGGTCATACTCATCCTCTTCTTGATCAGAATCTGAGAAATCATCCAAATCAACATCAGAATCGACACTGTCGCCACCCTGATCAGATGGAAGCTTGGGGTGTTGACGAGACTGCAGCATGGATGACAACATATACGGAAGAGGCGGAGGGCGTGATCGGAAGCCGAAGAGCTTCCTATGATCAAAAGGGTCCTGAGGCTTTGCAATTGTAGTCGCTTCTGATAGAATCTTCATCGAGTAACATAGCAGCAGCAACTGAGGTCTCCAGCTCTGGCCATTAGGAAGAATGCTCTGTCCCTCCCTGTTCTTCCTGCAAGATGGGTGATTCTCCACGAGAGAAACTGGATTCATCAAACTCGGGCTCATCATCCTCAATTCTCCGACAGCGTGGCCAATTGACTGCTGCACAACATGAGACCTCTGAGAGACGAACACCTCATAGTTCAGTGGGGCGCCGGAGGGTCCATCTGGAGGTGCAGATGCAGCATGAGTGAGCGTGACTATGGCACTTTGCCAGATGGAAGAACCAAGAGTACCAGTAACAGTCTTCAAGAGAGGCAAATCACTGAGATCTCGAGATTGTGCATCTAATCGGTCCACGTAAAGAACAACGTCCGGGGTGCTTTTCTTTGTGAACTTTTTAACTGAAGACAAGATACTACGGTTGGTACCCTGCTCCATGACGGAAGGTTTCAGACCAGGTGTATCGATAACACGAACTTTAACTCCATCAACAGACCCTGAGATCTCTCTAGCATATGCAGTCCCGATTTCGAATGCATCAATCTTCGCCTTCTCTTCTCCAAATAAGGAATTGATGGTGGCACTTTTGCCCACTCCGGATTTTCCCAGAGCCAGGATGTTTATGGAGAAATCCAAATCATCAATCTCTGTCTCTTCAAGCTGCAAAGCAGTCCTCTTGGCAGCATCCAAGCTAAAAGTTTGAGTCCCTTGCCTCCCACCAAGTAGCGCCAGCCTGTATAAAACCTGAGCTGCCACGGATTCCTCTGGAGTGAGGCCTAATCTATGAACAAGCCTCAAAAACTTCACTCTTATTGCCTGCAACTTGTCCAGTTTCTTCTTCTCCTCTTCACTCAAATTCTCCTCCGATTCTCCCCCATTGGCGGGAGCCAAATTTCCAAAGAGGCTGGAGTGGTTTAGGCGAGGAGCAGGCCTCGAGGACTGAAGGGAAGATCCCAAACCAGCAGGACGCTCCAAAGAGAACAGCCTCGATCCATCTTGAGAAGTGAAAGTGATATTGCCCCCACCAGAATCGACACCCGTTGCAGCCTTCAAAAGAGCAGTCAGAGCAGCAGAATCGAACAATTCTTTACCATCTCCCTCATCATCAGTTTCGCCTTCCTCTTCTGAATCAGTCACAATCTGGCCATCGATCCTCAGAGACTGATCGAGTGAATTGTTGAGACCTACCGGAGAATTCCCACCAGATTCCTGTTCCATCTCCTCTATAAACTTCTTGGCAGCTTCTGAACTCCCAAATATCATGCCATCAGTTTCCTCGTCTAACATAGAATCCTCAGGCTGAGCCTCATCTATTTCATCCTCTTCTTCTCTGATTTCATGGAGATCAGATCCCACTTTTGTTGCTTCCTCAAATATCTCATCAACTGATCCATTCTCCAGTGCATGCGCATCAGTATGATCATAATTGGTTTGCATCATCTTATCCGTAGGTTCCACGTCACTGTGAACCTTTGGTGTAACGCCATTCTCCCCATGACCACTGCTATTGGAAGAATCCTTATACAATCCATTCTTCAAAGGGGCAACATCTCCGGAATCTAAAATCTCATCCTTTTCATCTCCAACATCATGTGTTTCAAGCTGAAGCAACTTCAACTTGGTGACATCGTCCATCTCAATATCCCTGGTAGTGACATCTTTCTCAATACCGTCACCATTTTCAGTAGCACCACCAACTGATTGATGTAGACCCTCCTCTTCTACAATCTTTCCCCCTACATTTTCTTTCGCCTCACCGACAACAGCAACTCCTGGATCTACCACGTTAACGTCAACCTGAATGGTATCAACAACGGAGTCCCTCTCAAGTGTGAGGGTCACTTCAGCAACATCAACATCGCTTTGCTTTAATTCATTAGTCTCAGCTCCGTTTTCTTCTGTTGCCACAACATATACCTCTGAGGCAGTGCTCTCATCAACTACAAAATCTTCTTCTTTTGCGGCTGATTCAACCACATCAATTTCCTCCTCGAGTTTACTCACAACATCTATAACTCTTTCTGATTCAACAACATCCACTTTCGCCTCTTCCTCGTCCGGTTTTCTCGGAACATCTATAACCTCTTCCTGCTCCCCAACAACAACAGTCCCAGGGCTAGCTACATCAACCTGAATAGATTCAATGACAGTATCCCCTTCAGGCATGAATTCCACGTCACCGGAATCAGTATTCTCCGATTCAAAAACACCTCTAATATCGGGCTTACTCACCTTCTCCTCCTCTTCCGGAACCTTATCTTCCACCACGACTTCCTCAACCACCACCGTCTTCCTCTCTTCACCATCCAAAATCTCACCACCACCCTCATCGGAGTTCACCACCCCCAATTCCTCAAGCGAATCAGCGAATTCACCCTTCCCAGCAATCCCACTCTCCTTATTACCACCCCCAAAATCCTTCCCCACACCATAACCATCTCCCTCTACAACCTTACCCCCTACCTCGACGTAACCGCCGCCATTCTCAGCCTTATCCGGAACACCAGAACCCCCCTTCTCAACCTCTCCTCCCTCAAACTCATCCAGCACTGCTTTATCCATCGCCGGCTTGAACTCCTCATGACCACTCATGTAACCCTCATCCTCGGACACCACAATTTTACTATCAATTCTAGTATTTTCGTCACTATTTTGGTCGAAACCAATTGCTTCACTCAACAACACATCGTTATTAATCGGTGATGAAGAAGTTGCGACTGAACCTGGTGAAATTTCGGTCGTAGGATTCAACGTCGCCTCCTTGGACTCCATCGTTGAAACAATCAACAGAATTGCATTAGGAAATTGGGAGAGGAAATGGCTTGGAGAAGTTCTGGGTTTATGGATTGGGAGGAGAGGGGGGGATTATGAATTGCGATAAGGTTTTTGGTGTTTTGTGTTCACTGAATTCTTCTGCAGCCGCTGAGCAAATTTGCGGCATATTTTACAGTAATTTTGCTTTTTGAATTTGATACTTCTATTTTTCAGTTACCTTATTGGCTGTTGCAACCGAAGCAACTACCAGTAGAGTAGACGCAGAGTTAGGGGTATGATTGGAAATTGGCCTACTATGCTAAGTTACTAATCGGAAGGGGGAAATTTTTATTGTAAAACTACATTATTTAAATATATTTGGTATATAAATTATAATATTTATATCTCATATTAATTATTTTATAGCTATCTTAGAATTAACTATAATATAATTAAAATAAGATAATTAAGATGAGTTATCTTATTATATGTGTATTTTCAATATATTGCATTATTCTTTAAAAATATGTACTTTTTATTTTTGAACATGGACTCATTTTATTTCACTTAACAATATGCACCTTTACAATTAAAATATTTAATAATTTTTTTTGTGAGTCTTAATATTCATTTTCTACAATTAAAACATTTTAATACATTTTTATGAGTCTTAATATCCACTATCATTTAAATTAACAATATTTTTTTAAAATTTATGTCGGATCAAATAGTGCATGTTTTGAAGTTACTATAAATACAATTTTAAAAAACAGTACGTCTAAAAAGCTGAAAAATTAGTATTTTATTTGGTTCTTGCCACCTGTTAAGATAATTTTTGCCTTTATATATTTTTCCAAATAAAATAATAACAAAGTGGAAAAAACTCTTTTTTGGCTTTTCCAGAAATATCTAAGTTCCAACTTTCCACTTGCACACATGATATGGTTTGTTCTTTTATACTTTTTCCATTTTTCATTTGCCAAATTATATATTTAAAAGATGAATTAATTCTTATTAACAATTTTGGGAATATAGAGCTTGGAAATTTAGATCAATGGAGTTTGTTTTATTTATTTATTTATTTTTAGATTTATAAGTTCAACTAGTTTCAAACTTTCAGCATTTAAGTTGCGTTTGTAAAGATGCATTGTTTTGTATACGAACTAGAATATATTTTTTTTTAGAATGAAAGGTTGAATATGATGGTTTAATTATACTGTAAAAATTTGAATTGTGGTTTAATACCAAGACTTTTTCATTTCTAGTTAAATATACATAGTTTTATGTTAGTGGGGATCTCATTCAAAATAACCTTTGATATTAATAGAAACCACAAGTTTTAAATTTTATTGTGTGAATACTGCTAATATTAAAAGGTTTTCAAAGTAAATTCAAATAAATTTTATTGTGTGAACTCTCAAGATGAGGTGATAAAAGTTATGGCGAAAAGGATGAAAGTTAAGTTTGATAAGTATTGAGAGTCATACTCTATTACTCTTGCATTGGGAAATGTTCTCGATCCAAAGATAAAGTTGGCATACTTGACGTTTGTGTACAAGAAACTCTATCCCAATGGTTATGAAGAGAATGTGAAAATTGTCAAGGAGTCGTTATATAAACTTTTTGCTGAATATGAGCGAGTTCATGTCATATGAAGCTCACATATGGCTCCAATTACAAGTTCATCGAAGGATGTAGATCCTAATATGGAAGTAGCTAAATATTATTTCAAATCCATATATGAGTCTTATTTTCATTATATATTTCATATTTAACTTTGATGTTGTTTATGTTGCATGTATTTCTCTTTAGGAATGTGATAGACAATTCCTTGAAGAGTCTTCGAGTACGGGTAAATCTGAACTTGATATATATTTGGAAGAGAATTCTGGTCCTTCTATTGTGAATACTTTAGAAGCATTTGAATATTGGTCATTGAATGCTAAGAGATTTCCTCGACTTGCAATGATGACTTCTGATGTTTTAAGTATCTCAATCACAACAGTTGCTTCTGAATCGACTTTTAGCATTGGAGGTCGCATCTTAACCAAGTACAGGAACTGTTTGCTTCCCGAAAATGTTCAAGCTCTAATATGTGCTCGCAATTGGTTGCACGATTTTAATGTTGATGAAGATTGTGGTAATGATATTTAATATATTTATTTTTCTTATAAATATTACTATTGAGTTATTAATTCACCTTTTTTTTATCTCGTATACAGATGCACATGAAGGTGAAGAAATGCGTTTGTCCAAGCAAGATTCCAATGAGATGGATGTTTAATTTTTTTGTTGGTTGCTAGTTTGGAATAAGATTCAAATGTGGTGGATGTTTAATCTTTTTTGTTGGTTGCCGGTTTAGAATGATGTGGTATCACGGACTAACGTGGATGAAGTTTTAATGTTGGGACTTGGTCGAGAGATTGCATTGAAATTTTTGTGAATTGCATTTAAATATTTGATGTTAAATTATGTGGGTGGGCTATTGTTTTATTATTTTTTATAATATTAAATATTTATTTTAATTATATATATATATATGAGCGGGCTTAGCCCGGTAGCTCGGTGGCCCGAGGGAGGCTGGGCTGGGCCAGAATTTTATAGGCCCGAAGAATTTCGGGTCGGGCCAGCCTGACCCGGTAAATGTCATTTGGCCCGGCCAGCTAGTTTTGCCAACTCTAATTTCCACTAGTTGTTGAACTTCTTATTCGATTGTTTATGTTATTATTAAATCATGCTTGTTGTTTGGATTCGTACTTATTGAATTGTGCCGATTAATCACCGTTACAATTTGTTAGATGCGGAGTGAGGTTGAGAGACGATCTTTGTGTCAGATACCAATCAATTTCGATTATAATCGGAGGCTTAGTAATCGAGTGTTTGCTTGTTTAACTGGGATTCCTAATAGTGTGGCTAAATATGGAAGTCGTAGCCATGATCTAATTGTCAATGTGAAAGTTCTTGATTAGATAGCTTTTTAGAATTCTAGATGAGCATGTGAATGCATGTATTAATCATATCATGTGATGATTGAAACTAGTATTCAGCTTCTAGAGCCTTAATTCCGAATTTCCATTATTTAAATTGATGTTGATTAGTTAGCTTAGTTAATTATACATATGTTAATTTATTAGAATGTTTAGGACTTTTTGATGATTAATCTCTAGCACTTGAATTAGGAAGCCCTGTTAAGCCTTCAGATATGACTAGGGTCAGTTTACTACGTATTATAGGCCTCGTTTAATTGCGAGAACTTAGACACACGTTTTAAGGTGAACAAAAATTTGGCGCCGTTGCCGGGGAAGGCTTTAGGCATTCTTAGTTTAAGTGTTATTGTTGTTTCGTGTTTGTTAGTTATTTTCTATTTATGTGTTTTCTTTTCCGTACCGTGTTGTTTTTTTTTTCAGTTCTTTATTTTCTTTTTTGCTAGTTAGGTATTTTTCTCTCGCAAGTTGCATTTGATCTGTTTGTTGTGGTGACAAGTTGTGTATGCAGAGATATCAGCAGTTTGCTTCTTTTCAGCAGCAGTCACATCAGGGATCACCACAAGCTTCTGTCAAGGAGAACCTGGACAAGTTTTTTGAGGCTAGTAATCAGCGGTTCAAGACTATCAAAGCTTCAATGAAGCGGATCGAGATCCAAGCGACTTGAGGAGAAGATGCCATGTCGAGCTTGAGACATTAAATGAGGATTTCTTTAGTTTATTTTCATTCTTTTATTATTCTCCTTTTTAGTATTCCTTTTTATTTGGAATTAGAAATAAATAGCCGAATGTCGATCTTGAAATGCAGGTAAATTCAGCTAGATATTGAGTCCAGCAGAAGATAAGTGGAAAGATGGACGGGTCGTATCACTCTTACGTAGTATCTTGGCTTTTCACAACTGAATGCTATAATTCGTCATCCTACAGGGAAGTCTCTTATTTTCCTCTTCGCTTTTATACAATGAGGACATTGTATTACTTAAGTGTGGGGGGATTTAAATTTTCGTGTGTTCGTGTTATTTGTTGTCGTATTGTAACGTTCCTAGTGTTACGTATTGTCTAGTGTTTGTGATTTGTATTGATTTGTTGTGTTTGTGAATTGTTTGTGCATGTGTGAGCTGTGATATCGTTGTTAGTGATTGTTATTTTGTGTTGTCGTGTACTTTCCCAATCTTGATCAGATGCACATTGTCTTGCTTATTCGATTACCTTGTGTTGATGACTATCGATTATTAGCATGTGAGCATCGGTATGTGTTATGAATGGTGGTAGACTTAGATTAGTTTTGGTTCTTAATTGGGCTAGGTTGAGTGGTTAAGATGTTTAAGTGGGGCATGTTGCTTTGCTAGTTGACGTGTATATCGATCATGATTTGGATTATGAGTGACTACTCCCTAGTGTTATGTGTTCGATTTTCCTTGAATTAAAAAAAAAACAATAAAAAAATAAGAGTTTTAACTCTTCAAAAAAAAAGAAGAGAGTGATAATTGCTAGAAGGGCGTAATAAAGGGGGAATCGAATATGTGAATGATAGGGAGGTGTGAGATGTGTGTACATCGTGATTGTGTGCGCGTTGATGAACCTAGTAATGGGCAACATTACGTCTTGATTGAGTGACTGAATACGATTGAGAATCAAATCTAATATAAGTCTTGTAATGAAGGTATGCATGGTGGTTGGGCTTGCATGTTGATTATTGATATGAATTAATACTTGGTGATTGGATTTTGCTTGAGGACAAACAAATGATTAAGTGTGGGGGAGTTGTTTAGCTCGTTTTTTGTGTGTTTTTAGTTCATGTTTAGTTGTGTTTAGTTTTTACTTTGATTTGATTTTGCGTCTCTTTAATTCGTGTTTACGCCGATTTTGTTGCACTTGTGTTGGATGTGGGATGACAAGAAGAGGAGTTGATCGGAGGTTAAATGATGCTAGAAATGTTGAAGATATTAAGCCGAATGAAACTGAGAAAACCGAACGGAATCTTGTTAGGAGTTACGGGTAAAAGAAGAGAGGAGAAAGAACGCGAGAGAATGGCCATATGCGGAATTGTTACGTCTTGCGCAACAATTTTTTTTGGCTCGTTCTCCTTCGTTACAACTCCGAATTTTGATTCGTTTGCAACTATGGATTTCTATCAAGACGAGCTCTAATTCTGTGTTTTCAAAAATTTTGTATTTTGCACAGGCCAGCGACCGCTGGCCTGTGCTGCAGTAGCGGACAGAGAGTCAGCGGCCGCTGGCTGGCAGTTATTGGCGGGTTTTTAAAGCCTTTTCCAGGCCATTTTGAAGGGAACTTTCATCTCTCTCAAAAAGAAACTCGAACTTGTAATCTTTGAACTCTAGTTTAGCACTTTTACTTGTATTTCAACCTTGGAAAAGCGGATTAAGGTGGAGATTGATTACTTCTTCCCATAACTGTAGTCATTAGTAAGTTCTTATTGTCGAGTTCTTAGTTTATGATTATGTTTTGGGTTGAGTAGTTGATCTCCACTAGAGTTGGAAAAATCAGCCCGACCCGATGGGCCGGCCCCTAGGCGCCTGAGGTTTGGGCTTGGCTGGGCTTAAAAATAATAGGCCCGAAAAAAATCGTTGGGCTTTTTTGGCCCTCCCAAATAGCCCGACGAGCTGATCGGGCTTTCGAGCTAAAAAGCCCGTGGTTTCCGAGCCAAAAAGTCCGTCCACCAAAGTATTCTTTTTATTATTGTTATTGATTTTAAAAATATAAAGAAAGTTAGAAATAAGTTGTACCCTAATATTTTCTATTCCACTTCTTTCTCTCTCGTCGGCGTCGCCGCTTTCCAGTCACGAGACTCATCACCTTGCACACCACCACACAAGTAATCGCCGCTGATATACTACTCCCGAGTCCTGACCATCACCGTTGACTGCTTGCCAACTCACTCTGTTGCAATCCTACCTTGCGTCAACCATCTCCTTCATTCTATCTCTCACTTGTTCCATAATGTCACTCAACAATAATTTAAAAGGTGACAAATTTAATTGTTTATGCTTCATTGATTTGGCAAAAAAGTATTAATATATATTCCAATTTGAACATAGCTTCATTGATTAAGTTTACTTCTTTTTGCATTTTAATTTTCATTCATTTTCATCTTTTTTCCCCCAACTTACATCATTAGATCAACAAGTAATGTGAGAACTCAATTTCCTTTAGTTTATCTTCATGGGTGTTGTATATTTTGTGAAATTATTAAGTAATCTTCTCAAGAAAATAAGAATGCAATATCAATCTTCTAGCGAATCAAGTACATGATCTTGTGGGGGGGAGGGGGAGTTGGGGGTGTTCGGTGTTCTTCATGTTTCAAAGGAATAATTTATTTTCAATTTATGATGAGCTATTAATTTAGATTAAGTGCCCTGTAATGTTGTGTGTTTTTAGGGTGTGTTATGGTGTTAGATTCAATTCATGATAAACTATTAATTTAGACTTTAACATTTTGTAAAATGATGGAAGACAATAATTGTCTTTCTGCATCGGCATTGTGTAGCCAAATATGATCATTTGTGTAAAATAATTGTAATATTAATTATAATTTTATTTTTACTCTCCCCTTGTTGGCACATTATATAATATATCACATATAATCTTAGTTACATTACTTACTAAATAGGTTAATTATTTTCCTTTTTATTGTAGCTTCGATTGAAATTTTCAAAAATTGTACGAGTTGAGATTATAAATCATCTATAAAGAACTTCATTGATTAATTTGGGCTATTAAATCCCAAACTATATAAACTATTTACGTAATTCATTAAATAATTAAAGTATATGAGTTACAACTATAACTTTAATTATTGACATCTTAAGTTCTTAACTAACTGTAGTATTTCAATTCTTTGGCTTAATTTTGTAGAAATCAATGAAACTCAAAACTTGGAAGACATGGATGACGATGTCCAAGTGGTTCAATCGATGGATGCTCCTACTTCTATGAGCACTCAAGGTTCTAGTAATACTTCCAATCTCGGTGGTAGTAATGTCAAGTCTAAGAATAAAAGTGTTAGGGTGGATGATTCTGAAAATGACGAGAATGAATGTAAGAAACCTAAGTCTGAAGTGTGGCATTATTTCAAAAAGTTTGGCATAGTTGATGGGGTAGAAAAATGTGAATTCAAACACTGTCGGAAGCTATTTACATGCAAAGTTCAGTCTGGCAACACCCATTTAAGACGATATATGGTGAAATGTTTTCAAACCCCCAAGTATCATGATGTGAGTGCTTTGTTGGATAGTCAAGCCACATTACTCAAGAAATGGAAATTTGATAGTAAAGCATATCGAGTTTTTGTGGCTAGAGCTATAATTAATCATGATCTTTCATTTAATTATGCCGAATATGATGTGGTAAATGAGGTGAATAAGATTTTAAATCTTGAATTCAAGCCTATCTGTAGAAATACTGCTAAAAGTGAATGTTTGAAAGTGTTTGCGTCAGGAGTGCGTATATGGCTGCGTATTTTATTGATTCAAAATGGAAATTGCATAGCAAATTACTTTCATTTTGTAAGGTAGATGTTACACATTCAGACATTGAGTTGTCTTCTAAATTGCTTGGAGTGCTTAAGGATTGGGGGATAAAATCTAAAATCTTTTCACTCACTTTGGATAATGCAAGTTCTAATGATACTATGGTTAGAATTCTAAAAGAAAGATTGAATTTACAAGATGGTTTATTTTGTTGGGGTGAGTTCTTTCACGTGAGGTGTTGTGCACATATCATGAACTTAATTGTTCAAGAAGGTTTGAAAGTTGTAGATGAAGCTTTGAGAAAAATTAGAAACAGTGTGAAGTATGTGAAGGCATCGGATGGGAGGTTGAGAGATTTTCATAAATGTGTTGAAGAAGTGAACTTAACTAATGTCGGTGTGAGTTTCTTAAGGTTGGATGTGACAACTAGATGGAATTCGACGTATTTGATGCTTGAAAGTGCTATTAAATATCGTCGTGCATTCACTAGTTTGAGTTATAATGACACCAACTATGAATATTGCCCTACTTATGAAGAATGGGAAAGGGCTGAGAGGATTTCTACTTTATTGGCCCCATTCTACCATATCACCAACATGATATCCGGGTCATCTTATTTCACCTCGAGTTTGTATTTTAGGCAAATTTCATCGATAGAGTTGGAATTGAATGGATTCTTGAACTCTCAAGATAAGGTGATAAAAGATATGGCGAAATGATGAAAGTTAAGTTTGATAAGTATTGGGAGTCATAATCTACTACTTTGCATTGGGAAATGTTCTCGATCCAAAGAGAAAGTTGGCATACTTGACGTTTGTGTACAAGAAACTCTATCCCAATGGTTGGTTATGAAAAGAAGGTGAAAATTGTCAAGGAGTCGTTATATAAACTTTTTGCTGAATATGAGCGGGTTCATGTCATATCAAGCTCACATATGGCTCCAATTACAAGTTCATCGAAGGATGCAGATCCTAATATGGATGTAAGTAGCTAAATATTATTTCAAATCCATAAATGAGACTTATTTTCATTATATATTTCATATTTAACTTTGATGTTGTTTATGTTGTATGTATTTCTCTTTAAGAATATGATAGACAATTCCTTCAAGAGTCTTCGAGTAAGGGTAAATCTAAACTTGATACATATTTGGAAGAGAATTCTGGTCCTTCTTCTATTGTGAATACTTTAGAAGCATTTGAATATTGGTCATTGAATGCTAAGAGATTTTCTCGACTTGCAATGATGTCATCTCATGTTTTAAGTATCCTAATCACAACAGTTGCTTCTGAATCGACTTTTAGCATTGGAGGTCGCATCTTGACCAAGTACTGGAACTGTTTGCTTCCCGAAAATATTCAAGCTCTAATATGTACTCGCAATTGGTTGCACGATTTTAATGTTGATGAAGATTGTGCTAATGATATTTAATATATTTATTTTTCTTATAAATATTATTATTGAGTTTTAATGTTGATGAAGATTGTGGTAATTATTATTTTTCTCGTATACAGATGCACATGAAGGTGAAGAAATACGTTTTTCCAAGCAAGATTCAAATGTGATGAATGTTTAATTTTTTTTGTTGGTTGCTAGTTTGGAATAAGATTCAAATGTCGTGGATGTTTAATCCTTTTTGTTGGTTTTTAGTTTGGAATGATGTGGTATCATGGAAAAACTCAAATGTGGTGGATGTTTAATCTTTTTTGCTGGTTGCCGGTTTAGAATGATGTGGTATCACTGACTAACGTGAATGAAGTTTTAATGTTGGGACTTGGTCGAGAGATTGCATTGAAATTTTTGTGAATTGCATTTAAATATTTGATGTTAAATTATGTGTGTGTGTTGGGAACCCCACGAATTTATTTATGTTTTAATGATATTTCTCGAAACTACACTTAGTCATTATTTTCTAAGAAAACCAAGTGATCATTGTCATCTATTAAGGAATGTCTTTAAGTATAAAAGAAGCAGATCGTTTTTATTTTATTTACGATCTGTATTATTCTAGTAAAAGACTACCTGGACACAATAGTTACTAAGATAACAAGTATTTTCTTCATTGTATAGACAGCTAGTTTCAAATGCATCGAGCAAATCATTTTTTTTGTATTAATAACGATCTGCTTCACATATTTGCAGCTCGCTGTCCTATCTACTTGTTTTGGTTTTTGATTTCTAAAATATACTTTCACAGATCACAAATGTAAAAGTAGTTTGAAGTTTCAAACTTACTTATAACGATCTGCTTTTCTAGACTAGAAATAACTATGAAAAGGAAACATAATACTTCTATACTTGTAAACTCATTACAAGAGGATGCGCAACTCGTTCTACAGACTACAGCCCGCTGCTCATACAACAACAGATCGTTTTAAAGAGGATGAATAGCTCGTTCAAAAGACATCACCAGCCCGCTGTCAACATACAACAACAGATCGTTTTATCAAAAACGATCTGCTCATCATTTCTCTACGAATATGAAGTATTCAACATGGTCATAACCAAAGAAACATGGAGGAACATCTCGATAGACAACGATCTACCATTGCATCAAGATCAAGCTGCTCCTCACAATAACTATGGTGGACTGCCGACATACCTAAATTTGTCACAAGTCAACTTCTTAGTGTATTGTCACATCAACATCATACTTTAAGGAATGAAGTACGAGAATATCAATTTCCAGTACGGTGAATCATTCCTAGTATGGCAATACACTGGGAAATCGCGTGAAAGGTGGAACAAGACTCTCAATTGGCAGCGCGTGTCTCAACAACACTGTCATGCATTTAATGCAGTCATTAATGCAAAGAAGAAGGACGTCTTCATCTCCAACGGATAGTTCCTGCATAGGACCTATATATACCACATTCACCTCCAGAAAGAACGACGTGAATTCTCTGTAGTGTTTACTGTTGTTGAAGGTTTACTTTCTGGAAAACTGTTTTTATAAAACCCAAAGTTAGGATCTAGATTTGATCAAGTTGTAATCTTAGATTGTAGTTTTCAATCTCAGGAAGAAGATTCGTAATCACAAGAAATTATCTAGGTTTGATAATTCTTGTGGCTCATACTCAACGAGTAAAAAGAAAGGAGAAAGCTAGTAGATTTTCGGTCTAGATTTGATCGAGTCGTGGACGTAGGGAAAGTTTATCCCGAACCACGTTAACTGCTTGTGTTCTTTATTTCTTATTTACTTCTTTATCATCTTCTTCATTCTCTTACATTCAAAACTGGGTTGTTAATATCTTGAAGTAAAGAAAGCGTTTTTCACATTAAAAAGAGCATTAACCACCATATTCCGCACACAACTTTAATCAAGTTTAAATCTGTATTTGTTATTCTTGATTATTTTTTTCACACATAAGGTGTTACTTGAGTAAGATTAAATCTTCCTAACAAGAAGATTTGTTTTACTACTCTAAACTATCTTGTCTATTAAGTGTGCTTAAACCTTATACTTAACTTTTAAAACAAGAAAACTGAAAAAGGTTAAATTGGTGTATTCCCCCCCCCCCCCCTCCACCCCTACACCAATCTAGCTCTTTCGGGACCAACAGTGTGGGCTATTGTTTTATTGTTTTTTTTATAATATTAACTATTTATTTTAATTATATATATATATATATAAATGGGCGAGCTTAGCCCGGTGGCCCGAGGGAGGCTGGGTTGGGCTAGAATTTTATAGGCCCGATGAATTTCAGGCCGGGCTAGCCCGACCCGGTAAATGTCATTTGGCCCGACCCCGTTAGTTTTGTCAGCTCTAATCTCCACTAGTTGTTGAACTTCTTATTCGATTATTTATGTTATTATTAAATTATGCTTGTTGTTTGGATTCGTACTTATTGAATTGTGCCGATTGATCACCGTTATAATTTGTTAGACGCAGAGTGAGGTCGAGAGACGATATTTGTGTCAGATCAAGATCTAATTAATTTTGATTATAATCGGAGATTTAGTAATCGAGTGTTTGCTTGTTTAACTGGGATTCCTAATAGTGTTGCTAAATATGGATGTCGTAGCCATGATCTAATTAACAATGCGAAAGTTCTTGATTAGATAGCTTTTTGGAATTCTAGATGAGTATGTGAATGCATGTATTAATTATATTATGTGATGATCGAAACTAGTGTTAAGCTTCTACAGCCTTAATTCTGGATTTCCATTATTTAAACTGATGTTGATTAGTTACCTTAGTTAATTATACGTATGTTAATTGATTAGAATGTTTAGGACTTTTTGATTATTAATATTTAGCACTTGAATTAGGAAGCTCTGCTAAGCCTTTCTTGAGATACGACTAGGGTCAGCTTACTACGTATTATAGGCCTCGTTAAATTCCGAGAACTTCGACACACGTTTTGAGCTGAACAAAATTCGACGGGATTAAATATTTTATAAAATTAATTTTATTACTATTAATTATTAATAATATATGAAGTATTCACATATATTACATGTGTATAATAAAAGTCGTTAATTATATATACTTTTTTATGATGAACTCATGATCATCCCAAAATTAATTATAAAAATAATATTATAACTCAATCTCATCAAAAAATATCCGTTTATAATCAAACTAATATGAACATATTTGTTTAATTATTTGACATATGTCCGTCATAGATACTAAATCCTTATAGACTCATCTATTAGTAGTCTTGCACTTAGAATTTATTATTTTTTTGAACTTGTTTTAATTATATATATCCGTATTCGTCCTAAAATTTATTAAAAACGATTATAGTTCTCATTTACGTCTCATAAACTACTCATTTATGTCTCAAACCCGTTAATAACATGTGCTATAAATATATAGTACCAAATAAAATATATTTGAATATTTATACAAACTACACAAATCATTTGAAATTTATTTACGTACTCATTAAAATCAATAAAAAAGGCAGTCTTATGATTTGTTTTTGTCCCCTACGCTTCTATATTCAATTGTCACGACCGCCCTTCGCTAAGGATAGCGAAGTCGGGGAAAACGTGACTAAGGGAGGGATTAAAGAAGCGGGGATAGAAAAGGGGTTGATGGAATATCGGTAGAACTGAAAGATATTTCAATAATGTCAATTATTCATAGCATAGAATCTTGGTTTTAGAATAACCGATAAGTTGAACCGAGTTTAACAGGAGTCTAAAATAGGTTCATAACATGGAACATCAACATTGCAGCGGAATAGGATCAAAATAAAGTTTACATGTATGAAGACATGTAAACCCCCAAGAGTTCATAATAGCAAAAAGAGATCGACAAAGCCTTGTAGAGCACTCCCTCCCATCATTGCTCAACCTGCACATTTAGAAATATATGCAGGGCTGAGTACAAAAGTACTCAGTAGACACACGCCAAAAACGCATACTTACAGTATATATGTCATGCCATGCTGAGTGAAATATAGGGATTTTGTCTTTAAAGCACCTACGTTCACTAATTCTTTTTGTGAAACCTAAAGTTCGACAGCTGTCTAAGTTCCTTAGTAATCTACCATATTTGTATCTAATGTGTACCAGGAAGGTGGCCACCTTCCGCGGACACTTGACCGGTCAACACCTTCGTCGACTCACAGTCATATTGTGCACACTAGTCCGAGCGGAGTTGCTTACCCACTGGGACCCGAATTCGATTAATCATAACAGATAGGCATCATACAAAACATAAAATATTTTATAGCAGACAATACTTGAAATATCATTTTCGATTCAAAGCTTTTGAAAAGAAATAACATAATACGGGTAAGCACACACATTTGTTTGCGTATAAGAAAGCCTACCTCGATGAGTTCTCCTCTTCTTCTAAGGTTAACCTCTTCCGGTCTTCGGATTTCCACTCCCGTAGTTACCTTTAATCAATTTCGTAGTAAGATACTCGATTTGAGTATAGGTTCTTTTCTTAACTTCTCTTAAGTGAAAATGAAATAATATTTCATTAATTCGAGGACTAATCTCGTATCTTAGTTCTACTCGTCCTTGAATACTAAATATATTTTCTTAAATATACTTAATGAATTCTATTGGAATCATAATCATAATTTCCTCAATTAATGATCATTCTTTTAATAAGTTTGATATGGTTAATCAAATTATTAATAATATTCTTTAATCTAGAATACTTTTCGTCCAAGACTTTCAATCGATTAGTTACTCAATTAGAGAAATATAATTTATTTAGATTACTTTAAGTCTTTAAGAATTTTATTTATTAATCTTATAGATTAATATAATTCCTTTGAAATTAAGGTTGGGCTTTGTATCAATTAATCCTTCTCTATGTATAGCCCAAAAACTAATTATTAAAGCAGAAATTTTCAATTAACCTGGAGCCCATTAATCTAAATTTTTCGGCCCAAGCAAAAAGGAAGGTCCAGCCCATTTCCTTTATCCCTTTTCTCCCCAACTAGATGATTATTCCAAACCTATGAAATTCTAGTTTTCGGCCCACATAATTATTAATTCTCGGCCCATGGGAGATCTAATTCTTGGCCCATGGAAGATTTAATTCTTCCCACATTAACCCTAAACCCTTAATTTATTCTAATCTAATCTCAACCCTATTCTTATCTTTGATTTACCCTAACCTAATCTTCACTCTTCCAGACACATTTCTCCCTTTCTTCCCTTCGAACGCCTCCCTCTCCCTGAAATTTCGCCCTTCTCTTACTCTCTCTTTCTCTCTCGGTTGTAAGGACAATGGCTGGACAGCAATCGCCGTGTCTCCACCTCGTCATCTTCTCCTCCCTAGCCTGTGCGTGACACCCGGTGGCCATGAAAGCCGCGACACCACCGTGTGGAGTTGTCCCGGCATTGCAGCTTGAGGCTGTCCTGGTACTCCTCTATTCTCGGTTAGTTCTTTGCCCTCCCTTCCTTGCATGTTCAATTTCCTAGAGGATATTGACTAAGGAAACCTTTTAGGTCGAAATCTAATTTTTCTAGCCAATTAATTCGATTTCTTCCTCTTATTGCTATGTTTCCAACTGGGGGTTAGTGGGTAGGGATTTGCGTGATTCCTCCTCGCCACAGAACATTCGATTGGTGTTTCCTCCGGTGTTTTCCCCAGCTCGTCGTCGCCCACTGCATTCTAATGGTAACTTCCCATACTTTCTCTATCGTCCTATCTCTCCCTATTTTTTTTTTTGATTAAATGGTAATGGCCAAAGGTCTGAAATGCTCAAGTCACAAATCTGATTTTGTTTTTGTTATTTGTTGGTTGAGAACTGCCCCCTTGAGCATGTCACAGAATTTTAGATTTTTGAACGGGGAGCTCCGAATCAGTTTCAGAGTGGGGCTGTGCGGGGAGGGTCTGGTTTTTGGTCTTCCAGTTAAGGTAATTTCATCACCTTTACTATGAGTTTGTTCTGAAGTCATGAGTTATGGTTGGTATATGCTTGATGTTTTGTCATCTAAATAGCTTGGTGAGAGTTGGTGGTTTCTAAGGCATGCCTGTAGATTTCCAATATCTTATGTTAAACATGTTTAGGTTCATATTATATTCTGTTTTGTATGTGATCTAGAAGTAAGCGTATGAAGTGAAAGCATGGAGTCTATGTATTGTTTTGAGCTGAACATTGAAGGGTAAAATTTTGAACACCAAATGGCAGAGGTTGAGACATCTTTACTTAAACTTGGGGTTTGATGTGTTGATTCATGGCTGCCCTCTAGAAAGTTGAACTGAAATAAAATGATATTCTGCTCCTTAAATCTGATTAGGAGATAGTTTGGTTTCGATGAGGATTACTGTTAAGTTTTTCTTATTGTTTTTGAGGTGTAGTTCTGGGGTAAGAGTACTAGAGTTCTGTAACCTTATGTTGACTATTCTGGAATGGTAAGATAGAACAAAACCTAACAGAATTTCTGACTTCGAATATGAGTTTCTAAGTTCAAAGTTAAGCCTCTAATGTTCTTTCTTGTTAAGAGCATTTTTCTGGTTTTTAAAAGTATGAAGTCGACTTTCCTCAACAAGGAAATCCGCGATCAAGCAAGAAAGTAGCCCAACTTCGTACATGACTGACAAAGTGACACCCCTACTCTCTTCCAATGACCTGTCTTCCTCTTCTTCACGGAATTGAGGAGGGGGTTATGAACTAAATTTTTAAGAAGCAAGAACATAAGTATTGAATGCTCAAAGCTTTAACTCTTTACCTCAACTGCAACTACTTCTTCTTGCTTTTGAATTCTCCTACCTTCTCTCCAGCGTATAGAAATTGTGAGTGGTGGTGGTGTATTAATTGCTTAAGGAGGTAGTCTATTATATATTGTTAATATGTGAAATGGTAGCTTTTAACTTCTGCCCTTGTAGTTCTTGTTTTGCAGGGTATGGAGCATGGAGTAGCTTTGGAACTCTCCCCTTTTTCAATCAGCCGTTCTTACTCCCTTTTTCCTTGAGCCTTGTGCTCGATTGCTGTTTCCTCACTTCTCTTATTTTGATTAGTACTTAGTATCTATTGTTTGTACTATATTCTGGTTCCAATCTTTTATTCATAGATAGAAAGGGTATGGCAGTAGTAGCATCACTTTGTTGTAGGATGGTTTCCACTTTATGTACTTTACTTGTTTATTTAATTCATTGTAGTAAGTAATGCCCCATGTTGCAGATAGTGTTTGCAGAGACATCTTTCCTCTTTTCCCCCATTTCAGCCGTGTAATAATATTTGTATAGGTTTTGATTTTTATTGAAATCTTGGTTTAATTAATTTATCTTAATTTCCACACCTATATATATATATATATATATATAATGTCCTATCTTATGTTTTTATTATCATTACTTTAAGACTTTAAGATTGTAACAATGCAATCCCATCTAGGATAATTTAAAAGATGGGGTTGCTCTAATACTATCTGATAAAGATCAAACTTTATCTCAACTCTCATTTGGATTTAAATTGAAACTAGTTCAATTTAAATCTTGTAGAAATAATCTTTTCTAACTTGTCAATCAACTTAATATCAATGACTAAAATCAATTATTCATAAGTGCAAAATGCGAGAATACTACTACAAGGAAGCGGGGTATTACATCAATATCCTATATAAACACTCAAATTATATGAATCCATTTTTTTATATTCATATATACATCTCTAATATAGCTAATTAAAAATTAAATATATATACTTGTGTTTGTTTCAACGCTATTTTTTAAAATTAAATTTATTTTTTTCTCGTCCTAAATATGGGTGATAATTTGATACCAGAATTTAGGACTTTTCTGGTCCCGACCTGAGAGCCAGCGAGATTTGGGTCCTTGAGTTCCGAAATTTTCAAGACCAAGACTGAGATTGAGACTTAAATTTTGGAATTTTTCGAAACTTGAAAGTCCCCAATCTCGATCGTGACACTTGACTTCCTGAATTCCAATAGGGACACCAGATTTCTCGGACCATCTGTGCCACCATCTGTCCCCAATCTCCTCATTCCCTTGTGATATCAAGCTCCTTGAGTTGATCTTGTGATCAACCTATGAGATCGATCGTGTGATCGATCTGTGACATCAAGCTCCTTATCAAGCTTGTGATATCAAACTCCTCAGTGAGATTATGATGAATATGGACAAAAGCATGTCCAGGTTAGGTGGGTTAATTATAATTAATTACCACCAACGTTTGTAACTCCCGTAACGTCTAAATGGTTTAATTAGAATCAATTGCCATGAATGGACATTTATCTCAATTAAATTCCTATAACTCCTCCAGAGTGTATTTGACCTTTATATAGGTGGTCTCCATGCATTTCACAGACAGGAGAGATACGAGAAATACACATTAGCATACACAAGCATCTTGCTGCATACTTTCTTCCAAAAGCATTTTAGAAGAAGCTCTGTTCTTATCCTTTTTCCAGTTCGCCGGAGCTCGTTGGTTCGCGGTGCTGCCACCACCGAGACGAAAGTCGTTTTATCTTTGGAGACAATACGCCTTACCGAGAGCACTACCGGGGCGTAATATTGTCTTGCGGAAAGAGGGCTCTTTCCTCGACTCGACTTCAACTATTTTATTCTATCATCTTTTGTAATAGAATAGCTTTATATATGTGTTATTTAGAGCTACTGTAATATTCATTTTCCTTTCCAGAATATTATTTTATTTTTCTCTTCCCGTTTATATACCAACAATCGCAAGACAATATTACTTTATATTTTTCTATTTGGGGAGGGAGTACAGTAGCTCTTTTGGTTTAGGATTTTTCATATTTGGGGTGAATACAGTAGCTTTTTTGTAAGCTTATATCCAACTTTTGAAGATGGCGACTTCTGCTTCAACCGAATCCAACACCACTGCCGCTTTTGCAACTGCTGCTGCCTCGGCTACCACTGCTGCTACTGCCGGAGGGTCTTCAACGATCCCTATTGTTGTCGACTCCACCACGAACACCATTTTTACTGGGCTTGGAGCCGGTAGTAACCCTTCGGGGTTGAACGGTGGTTCCACGCATAGTGGCACCGTTGGTTCCACTTTTAGTGGTTCTGTTGGGTCTATTTTTGGATTCGGTGTTGGAGCCCACGGGCTCAACACGTCGGGCTCTCTCTTGGGAGCAAATTCGGCACCGAGGATGATGCCTCCTGCCGAAAAGCCGCCGAAATTCAGCGAGGCTGATTTCAAACGTTGGCAACAGAAAATGTTGTTCTACTTGACAATGTTGGGTTTTGTCGGGTTCCTCAAGGAGGACGAGCCGCCGACACCGAGTGCCGAGGAGATGAACTTCACTGTTCGGGCTGCCTATGACAATTGGCATACTGGAAATTACCTTTGTAAAAACTTCATTCTAAATTCTTTAGATGACAGTTTATACAATGTGTATTCCGTGGTAAAGATCTCCAAAGAAATATGGGAAGCTTTCGAAAAGAAGTACCGTAGCGATGACGCGGGTACCAAGAAGTTTGTTGTAGCTAAATTTTTAGACTACAAGATGGTAGACTCCAAACCCATTATGGATCAAGTGCAAGAGTTTCAACTCATTGTGCACGATGTCCACGCCGAGGGAATGATTCTACCGGATGCGTTCACGGTGGCGACCGTGATTGAGAAGCTACCTCCAAGTTGGAATTACTTCAAGAGCTATCTCAAACACAAGAGAAAAGAGATGACTCTTGAAGACCTCATCGTGAAGCTTCGCATCGAGTCGGATGTGCGAAAGCGTGATCCGAAGGTGACAGGGCTGATGGACGCAAAGGCCAACTTAATGGAGAGAGGCGGTCCCTCCAAGAAGCGTGCTCGCCCAAATGACAAGGGCTAAGGGAAGCAAAAGCCAACCCGCAAGTTCGATGGCAATTGTTTCAACTGTGGTAGACCAGGCCACACGTCAAGAGATTGTCGTAAGCCAAAGGGCTATAAGAAAAAGAAGCATGCTGCCCATGTTGCCGAGAAGGAGTACGGAGATTGGGATGAAGGCGATCTTGTCGCCGTAGTCACCGAGGAGGTCAACTTTGTGGACAACCAAGGTGGATGGTACATTGACACCGGCGCAACCGCTCATGTGTGTACCGACAAGACTAAGTTCGTGACTTACAAGGCTGTTGAGGGGAGGAAGCTCAACATGGGAAACCAAGCCTCGTCCGAGGTGGCCGGAGTTGGGGATGTGGTCCTCAAGATGACATCTGGAATCCCAATTACCTTGAAGGAAGTTCTGCATGTCCCAGACATCCGCAAGAATTTAGTCTCGGGTTCAATACTAGTCAATAAGGGATTTAAATTAGTTTTTGAATCTGATAAATTTGTATTGACTAAGTTTGAAAAATTCCTTGGTAAAGGTTATCTTACCGGGGGACTTTTCAAACTAAATGTAATGGCCGTGCGCCGCAAAAGCTTGAATGATAATGAAAAAGCTTCTATTTCCTCTTACTTGATTGAGTGCTCCGATTTATGGCATTGTAGATTAGGACATGTAAATCTAAATGCTATAAAAAGATTAGTAAACCTGGATTTACTAAAGTTAAGTGAAGTCAATACTCAAAACAAATGTGAAATTTGTGTTGAGGCGAAAATGACTAAGTTACCGTTTCATTCGGTAGAAAGGAGTACGAAACCTCTAGAATTAATTCATACCGATGTGTGTGATTTAAAGTTTGTGCAAACTAGAGGTGGTAAGAAATATTTCATTACCTTCATAGATGATTACACAAGATATTGTTATCTTTATCTTCTAAGAAGTAAAGATGAGGCTATTGAAGCTTTTAAGAACTTCAAGACCAAAGCCGAAAATCAATTAAGCTGTCGAATTAAGATGGTTCGAAGTAATAGAGGTGGAGAATATGTAGCTCCGTTTGAGGAATTATGCAACGAAAGTGGTATAATTCATCAAACGACGGCTCCTTATTCACCTCAATCTAACGGTGTTGCGGAACGCAAAAATCGAACACTTAAGGAGATGATGAACGCTTTATTGATTAGTTCAGGGTTGCCCCAGAACATATGGGGGGAAGCTGTCTTAACAGCCAACTATATTCTGAACAAAATTCCACTTAAGGGTAAGGATGCTACTCCTTATGAGTTGTGGAAAGGAAGAAAGCCTTCATACAAATATTTAAAAGTGTGGGGGTGTTTGGTAAAGGTTGAAGTGCCTCTACCCAAACAAGTTACAATTGGCCCTAAAACGGTTGAATGTATCTTTATTGGATATGCTCTTAACAGTAGTGCCTATCGATTTGTTATTCACAAATCGGAAGTTCCCAACATGATGGTGGGAACGACTATTGAATCAAGAAATGCTATATTTTTTGAGAATATATATCCTTGTAAAGATAAGGATATAATTGAAGTCAATTCTAGTAAAAGAATTGAAGAAGAGACCACATCTTCTACTTCAATAGATGAAAACCCAAAATCGCGCAAGCGACAAAGGTCTAATCTAGAGGATATAGAACCGAGACGAGGTAGTAGAGTTAGGACTCAAAAGACTTTTGATCCTCACTATGTATCGTTTTTGTTGGATGATGAGCCAACAACGATTAAAGCAGCTTTCTCTAGGTTTGACGCGGAGCTATGGAGAGAAGCTGTACAAAGTGAGATTGACTCAATTATGCAAAACCGAACTTGGGTGTTGGTTGATTTACCTGAAGGTTGTAAGCCCTTAGGATGCAAGTGGATCCTTAAAAGAAAGTTTAAAGCCGATGGGTCAATCGATAAATATAAGGCTTGATTAGTAGTCAAAGGCTTTAAACAAAGAGATGGGTATGATTTTTTCGATACCTACTCACCGGTGACGAGAATTACTTCTATTAGAGTACTTCTCGCGATTGCTGCTTTGCACAATCTCGAGATTCACCAAATGGATGTTAAAACTGCATTCTTAAATGGTGATCTCAAAGAAGAAATATATATGGAGCAACCTGAGGGGTTTGTAGTACCTGGCCAAGAAAGGAAGGTATGCAAATTGGTGAAGTCTCTATATGGTTTGAAACAAGCGCCGTTACAATGACACTTGAAATTTGACAACGTGATGTTGTCAAATGGTTTCAAAATAAATGAGTGTGACAAGTGTGTTTACATTAAGAACACAAATAACGAATATGTTATAGTGTGTCTCTATGTAGATGACATGTTAATCATGGACCCGAGTGATTAACGACACTAAGTTCATGTTGAAAAGAAATTTTGACATGAAGGATATGTGGGTAGCTGACGTGATTCTTGGAATTAAAATTCTAAGAAGACCAAACGGAATCAGCTTGTCACAATCTCACTATGTTGAGAAAGTGCTAAAATGGTTTAACGCATACGAAAGTGTACCTGTTAAAACCCCCCTAGAACTTAATATTCACTTAAGCAAAAATCGAGGTGAGTCGGTTGCACAAGAAGACTATGCAAGGGTGATTGAGTGCTTGATGTATTTAACGAACTGCACTCGACCTGACATAGCATGTGCCGTGAACAAATTGAGTCGTTACACGAGAAATCCAAGCAAGGAGCATTGGAAAGCTCTTGTGAGAGTATTGAGATACCTAAAGTATACTCAATATTATGGGCTAAAATTTGGGAGATACCCCTCGGTACTTGAAGGGTACTGTGATGCGATCTGGATCTCGGACACAAAGGATTCGCTTTCTACAAGTGGATATGTGTTCACGATCGGGGGTGGAGCTGTTTCGTGGAGATCCACAAAACAAACATGTATAGCCCGATCCACCATGAAATCTGAATTCATAGCTTTAGATAAAGCTGGTGAAGAAGCCGAGTGGCTGAGAAATTTTCTCGAAGATATTCCATGTTGGTCGAAGCCAGTGCCTCCAGTGATGATTCACTATGATAGTCAAGCTGCTATCAGGAGGGCAAAGAGCGGCTTGTATAACGGTAAGTCTCGACATATTCGTCGGCGACATAATACCGTAAGACATTTGATCACAACGGGGGTTATCACAGTCGACTATGTAAAATCGTTGGATAATCTAGCGGATCCGCTAACCAAAGGGTTAAATCGAGATCAAATGTTTAAATTGCTAGAGGGAATGGGTCTAAAATCCACAACATGAGGAGTTGTCATAGTGGTAACCCAACCATGATGATTGGAGATCCCAAGAACTTGGTTCAATGGGAAAACTAAGCTATGAGAGCTTGTGAGGGAACACTCATTGATATATCTATTCCCTAGAAGAGCACAATTGAGTGTTGAGAACTTGCATAGTGGTGAGGTTAAGTCTATGACTTTTAATGATTCTTTAGAGATTGAATAGGGCAAGATACTCGAGAAAGAATCACCTATATAAGTGTGAAGTGAGGGCCGCTTCTAAATAAACACTTATGAATCCAAAGGGGTGTCCAAGGCCCGAAATGGACACAAAACGTGAGAACGGAAAAGGTTTGAGGTGTTGACATCGTTGTCTCGGTACACGCCGTGGAGGAATAGTTCAAAGCATAGCGCTACTAATCCGCCTGTGTATCCGATGGTGTTGGCTATGGAAGGTTCAAAGCCATAAACTACCTATCCTAATACTTTAACACTTCGTGAGGACAGAGCTTGTGTTGCATCTGCATTTGGGTTATTTCCACTCATGTGGGGGATTGTAGGAATCGTGTTTAATAAATATATATTTTATTTATATTTATAGTGGTCAATGAATTTTGACCAAGATTTAAGTGACGTGGCATTTAATTTTGAGAAAATTAAATGACCTAAGATTGCTCTACGTTCCGAGTAGATGATCGTGGTATATTTATTTTCTCTAAACCGATTCCCGGTGAGTGAGAAATAAAGGTTTAAAGTGAGTCACTTAAAGTATGGAGTTATGTGTTGGAGACTAAGTATGAAGAAAAAATACTTGTCCCACATTGGTTATAAAACCAATATTCATCATGTATATAAGGAGGTTAAGAAACCTATGGTTTGACAAGTTGGGTCAAAGACCATCTGGCACGCGCCAGCCCGCTGTCCTGGGCTATTTTTTGCAAGCGGGCTGTCCCGGACCATCTGTGCCACTATCTGCGCCAGCAGGTGATCCAGCAGATGGACTGGGCCAGCAGCTAGCTGTCCAAGAAAACGATCTGTTGTGCCAGCAGATGGCCTGTGCCACTTTGGGCCAGCAGGTGGACTGGGCCAGCAGCTAGTTGTCCCAGAAAACGGCCTGCTGTGCTGCTGGGCAGCGACCTGCCCAATGATCTGCCCAACGATCTGTCCCGAACGATCTGTCCCGAACGATCTGCCTAACGATCTGTTCCGAACGATTTGTCCCGGGACAGCTAGCTCTTTGTTGTAGGGAATGAGAGCTTGAGTTGAGAACGATCTCCTCATTCCCTTGTGATATCAAGCTCCTTGAGTTGATCTTGTGATCAACCTATGAGATCGATCGTGTGATCGATCTGTGACATCAAGCTCCTTATCAAGCTTGTGATATCAAACTCCTCAGTGAGATTATGATGAATATGGACAAAAGCATGTCCAGGTTAGGTGGGTTAATTATAATTAATTACCACCAACGTTTGTAACTCCCGTAACGTCTAAATGGTTTAATTAGAATCAATTGCCATGAATGGACATTTATCTCAATTAAATTCCTATAACTCCTCTAGAGTGGATTTGACCTTTATATAGGTGGTCTCCATGCATTTCACAGACATGAGAGATACAAGAAATACACATTAGCATACACAAGCATCTTGCTGCATACTTTCTTCCAAAAGCATTTTCGAAGAAGCTCTGTTCTTATCCTTTTTCCAGTTCGTCGGAGCTCGTTGGTTCGCGGTGCTGCCACCACCGAGACGAAAGTCGTTTTATCTTTGGAGACAATACGCCTTACCGAGAGCACTACCGGGGCGTAATATTGTCTTGCGAAAAGAGGGCTCTTTCCTCGACTCGACTTCAACTATTTTATTCTATCATCTTTTGTAATAGAATAGTTTTAGATATTTGTTATTTAGAGCTATTGTAATATTCATTTTCCTTTCCAGAATATTATTTTATTTTTCTCTTCCCGTTTATATACCAACATAAAGGGCTATTGATTAATAAGTTAATGGTAGAAGAGTTCGAACTTAAACTCGCACGTCTAGAGAACTTGAATTAAGCTAGATCCCTTAATGAACTAATAATCTCGTTTAGAAGAACTTACGACGATGATAAGTGACTTTCACGTGTTTTAGAATTCATACTTATTACTATCATAAACTAAAGTGACGAATGAAGGTCTCTCCCTTTTGTTTATAACTAGATGACGATGAACTCTATGATAAGACCGCTTTTGATAGAATAGACCCGGATTGAAAATAAGATAATATGCTTCTAAAAACTAAACAGAAACGAGAATATACCCATGAACGAATATTCAGATCTATATCTTACTCCCACGAGTTACGATGAAGAGGAGATTTTGTAATGAAGGCATCGCATGAACTTCAAAAGTGACACTATGGAGGACCAAGTAGCAGCGAACAAGAAACTCATTTAACCCTTAGTACATTTGCCTTATAATGTTATGTGCAAGATGATGAGCCGATGAGACAAAAGCATTGCGGTGATATCAAGCTCCGACGCACCAGATGACAACCAACGTTTAAACAAGATACGATCTTACAAACATTAGAGAAGCCAATGACATGCCATTAGCAAGAAGATGGAGCATCAATAGATTTGTATAATCGAAATAGACTATTGTCTCATTTAAATAAGATAACAGTATCAAATGCGAATAAACCTGATTGGTTAGAAACTTGTACTGATAATGTGATAACGTGTTGTAATATTAGCTTGATTTCATCATTGATTTGCCGATTGGGCAAAGTAATGAAGAAATAATGAAATATTGAAAATAGAAGAAAACTGCTGCAGAGAGGAAAAAAGTTTTCATTTCTAGGATGCAAATCGCTAATCGGTTCCTAAATTTTTAAAAATATTGGTACCCAAGTAATCAGTACCGAACCGGTACCGAATGAAGTGCCTGTTTATAAAATTAAATATTAAAAAAATTATATTTTATTTATTTTAAAAAAATATATATTATAAAATATTTACGACTTATATTTAGTTATATTTATATTGAATTATTATTGGTTTAAATTAATATTTTTTTAAAAAAAACAGTACCTTAATTGGTTCTGCTGGTTAACCGGTACCGAACCGATCGATACCCAGTTAACCGGTTTCGATACCGATTCTTAAAATTTCAAGCTTTTCGGTTCTGATTAACCGGTTTTGGATCGATTGACACCCCTATTCATTTCTATTTAAGATCTAATCACAATTACAAGATAAGGTTGTCAATATATATACATAATAATAGAAACCTCAAGTAAAGTGATAAGTAATGTTGACATATATAATTATTTATAATAGTTGAATTGAATTTTAATATATCGAATTATTGTCAACTTAAATTTATATTTTATAAATATGAAAAATTATTTTAAAAATTGGTTTGCTAACCGTTTCTGTGGATTAACTGTTATTTAACTGATTAACATGTAGCGAAGCACTTGACACCCAATGTGCAGGTTTGATTGATATGATTGATAGTACCATTAAATTTTAATCTTTTTTAATCCAAAATCCTCCATTTTTTATTTTTACTTATTAATTTAATTTCTTCTTAGACATACTAATCACTCATTTGAGTGATTATCACTCACTCGAGTGATTAAGGTGGCATGACAAGAGATTAAATTCATAAGAATACGTAAAAAAAATTGAAAATTATGAATTGAAAGATAGAGATTTAATAGTAATAATTCTATCAATTCTATCAATCAAATCACTCATGTATATATGTTTTTGATATTGATTCCTGGAGAAACTATAACAATTGAAAATATAAGATTTATAATTACATTTAATAGAGCTGAAGACCGCAAAATGCTTAGTTGCTATTGCAAGCCGGAGTTTTAAAATCAACAACCCATAATTAGTTGTAAGCAATAGTAGTTAATTAATTAAGTTAAAGCTGAAATAGTACTAAACTCGATGAACTCAATATGATGATGGCTCGTCGTACTAAACTAAGAGACATGTCGTCTCTAACACATAGCTGCCAACTGTATTAATAAATTAATATTTCAGCAACATAAATACCTATAAGTATGGCCTACGTGTTTAGCGTAATGCAAATACCTACATGTACGTAGTTTTCATCACTAATTAATTAAAGAATAATATGTACGTTCCTAACAATTTGTAGCTTCGCATAACCTAACATTTCAAACTTTAATCAAACACGCTTTTTACCATTTATATTATATGCCGTGAACGTTGATATTGTATTTATATCATATTTTTTTGGTAAAAAGATTATGATTCCACTACAACCAAAAACTCTAATAGTGACATGTTATGTGTATTTATTACATATTATAAAATTGAAAATATATTCATTAATTATATCGTGCTAAAAGGGGTTGTTTTTATTTTTAAGTTGTTATGGTAATTTTGACATGTTTTCAAAAATAATAAAAATTAATTTTTTTAAATATATCAACTCTATCACCTTTTATTTTTCACATTATTCTTTATTTTATGTAAAAAAAAAATGTATCACTTTTAATGAAACTGATAGAGTTCAACGTATAATAGCTAAACACTATGCTACCACAGGAACCTTTTGTTGTAGGGTTGTTATATTTCAGCTTTGCATACAACAAAGATAAAGAATCATATTTGGGAGTTTTGCAAAATTTACGCGGACGCACACATATATATATTTTGGATCGTGTAACAAAGAATTCTTATATATTTCAACTATCCATTTTAACAAATTAATGGTTATGATATTCTCAACAAATTCATTTTCATTTAAAAATTAATTTACACGTTTCTATAATAATATAAACTACTTAAATTAAATTTAATCAATCTGAACTATTGATTATAGATAAACTGATTGCATAAATTTATCATGATTTGGAAGTTACGTGGACGAACAATGAAGCCATATGAAATTGTATATCCCATGTACGTTGTGCATATGACAATTTATGAAACATGTTGCACTGAAACACTTACGCAAACAGAGAACACAAGAGTTGTTAACCCAGTTCGGTGTAACTACCTATGTCTGGGGGCATCGCCTAATAATAGGATCAATCCAATATATAAGAACTTCGAGTTACAAATGAATATTACTGTCTAAGGACTACTCACGCCTTATGAACCCTCTTCACGCTCCAACGTTATTCTCAAGTGAATTGAAGTTAATCTCTCTCTAGACTAGTCAACCCTAGAACCTCAAGCCACTAGAATTATCCCTTTGAGTTTATAGAATACTCAATTACAAAGATCACACTCCCCAACTATCTAACCCAAGTAAAAGTTGAAGCAAACACGTCTATACACACATATGTAGGATTACAATAATGAATACCCTCAATGGAAAGGCAATACTCTGCGCTCAATATGCTCTGACAATAATCTCGCTTGAGTGGGTGGATCGTCGTGGACTAAAGAGTCATGCATATATAGGGTGTCGTCAAATTAACCCTAGCGGCAGCCGCTTGTCTTGTATGCGTATTTCCTCGCGTAGAAGATCTTGCATGATAACTATGATATATTTTCATGATCTTAGAAGGTAATAAATCATGAAATATCTCCAGCAAATGCTGCACGCGCATTACCAAATGACTATAATAATAAATAAGGAAATTGCCATAAATAAGAGATTTTGGACAACTATCATATTCGAATCCAAAAAAGACAGATCTTGAAACAGCTAACTGAAACTGTGTTACATAAATTCGCCAACATCTTCGTGTCCCATATATACTCATTGGCTCCTTATGCAAGTTGCTAAAGGATTTTCTTTTTGTTTTATTTTTATTATTGCTGACTACGGATTTTTGTAAATTTGCTAGTTAAATATAAAAGTTGCATTCCAAATAAGGGACCTTTGTCTAAATTTGGCTACGACAAGCTAGATATATAGCTGCAAGAGCATGGGAAATTAATAAATCATTAAATCCATCGGCTATATTAATATTATTGAACATGTTCACTCACTCGTGAACAATATGACATGTATTATAAATAAATATCATTTTTAATATTTTTTTAATTTTTATTTTTTGATTAAAATTTATTGGTTAGAGTATAATTTAATATTATTCAATATAAAATAATTATAAAAAATAAAATTAATTAAAAATAAAAATTATAGTAATTAGCATGCTAATGTGACATTCTCACATGAGTTATGTGAACCTTAAATTATATGTATCGTATCTCGGGGCCAATGGAACAATCATCTTAATATCATACTAAATTAAATACTAATAAAATATAGTACTATTGATTAAGTAGTTGCAATATTTGAAAGTAATGAGGCACAAGCAACAAACCATGCACAAAAAAAAGAAAAAAGAAAAAAAAAATTATGGCGAATGATCATTGTGAAGTATATCCAAGAGAATGATAACATCTTTCCATACAACGTTGCTAATTGGTAAATTCGAGTTTGTAATAAGAAGTCCTATAGCACTATAAATTCAACCCAATTACTCTCTCTACTCAACTATTTTTGATTTATTTTTTTTTAACACGTAGATTAAGATTAAGAAGTAGTGTAAGATGAAAAATTATGGAGTCTATACATTTTAATTTTTTTTTTTTGCCATTTTAAAAAACAAACCAATTTTAAAAAGGAAAACAAGCCGCACAATAAATTAATTTACAAGAAATGGACACAAGATTTACAAAACAACATCAAAACCTTGAAAGCCTAGATAACTTTTAGTCTGACAAATTTAAGGTACTTTACATGTATCGATTTTACTATTGAAATGTAATAAATGCCGAGTTATTATATGAAATTGTAAACGGTAGAAAGTTCTTATTTTGAGATTAAGGGAGAAATCTATTGTGGTTGGATCGTTTATCAAGATTCATTCTAATTATACACTTGAAAAAATAAAATAAATTGTATATAGAGGGTTGCTCATTCTCCCCGGTTAATGTTGATTTGTTTTTTTTTTTTTTCACTTATCTTGGAATTGAGGATGTATTTCAAAAAATCAAAAAACAATCATTTATAAGTTGTATAAATATTTTTTATATTTTACATCATTTTTTAATTTACATAAAGAAAAGAAATAAGCTAATAATAACAACACATAAGAAATAATTAGTGATGATAACATACAAAAAGTTATTTTTTCATAGAATTACAAAAAAGTTTAAATTTGTTAAACTTATTAATTTATTTTTGGTTAATGTTTGTTAATTTTATTTATTACTAATCTATACTATAATATAAATTCGGTCCAAACTGTCCATCTCAACCCTTAAAATCTTCTCAATCTCTCATTTCTTTTTCCAATTTTTCTAAATTTTTGAATTTTAACTATATATTAATCATATATAATATTATATATTCTTATTTCCATGTAGACATATTGATATTTGTGTCATGTTTTTATTTATATGTATATCATAGATTGTATTGTATATTATTCCATAGTTAATTATTATTTTAATAAATATAATATATATAGTGATATATTAATTTGATATATATTTTGATAACTAATTTAATAATAATTTATATAGATTATGTACAATCTTTTAAAATCTAATGAAGATTAATAAATCATATAAAAATGTCTAAATTTTTATATTAAATTATATATTTTTTAAATCTAACAAAAATAAATTATATAAAAATTTATAAAGTTCACAGAAAAATATTTTTTTAATATATATAATTTATTAAATATGATTATTATAACATACTTTTAATTATATTATTATTCGAACAATCCACATATATTTTTTAATATAAAAAATAAAAATTTAATGAATCATATTTTTATTAAAATAATAGTATCTAAATATAAAATAGTGTATAATCTTCTTATTTATTTATATATCCTATATTAATTGTATGTTATTTCATATCTAAGTATCATTTTCATTAAAATAAAAAATATTCAATGCATATTTGATAATTCAATCAAATTGATGATTTTTCGACCGTATATCATTATTATATAATGAAATTAAACTTCATTATTACCAATGTATTAAGTTATCTATTAGTAGATATATATTTTAAAGGTATTTTATTATTATACTTTATATGTATTTTCTTTTATCTTTATTCGTAAAAAGTAACATTCCTAATTATTTGTCATACTAATTAAAGATATTCAAACTTACGTATTTTTTTGTTCGAGCAAGTATTGAATTCAATTCATGTTCTTTTAATATATCACTATATATATTATATTTTTGAAAATCTATTTATTATTAATACTATTATGATTCTAATCTTATGTGACACTCTCAAATCACTCCATTCATATTTATCTAAATTCTCATAATTTTGAAATCATATTAATCATATATATAATTATATATTCTTATTTTCATGTAGTATATGATATTTATGTTATGTTTTTATTTCTATATATATTATATATTTTATTATATACTACTCTATATCATTTTCATAAATATAATATATATATATATATGAAAAGTGATATATTAATTTGATATGTATATTTGATAACTAATTTAATAATAATTATATAAATTATCTACAAACTTTTCAAATTTGATGAAAATTAATAAATTGTATGAAAATATCTAAATTTCACATTATTTGAACAAAAAATAATTATAATTTATAATTTATCGCATATGACTATTATAACACATTTTTAATTATCTTATTATTCTAATGATCCATATATAATTTTCAATATAAACAATAGAAATTGAAAATTCATATTTTTCACTAAAATAATACTCCATAAATATAAAATAATATATAATATTCTTATTTATTTATATATTCTATGTTAGATTATATGTTATTTCAAATCTAATGAGAATTTATAAATCGTACATAAAAATTGATAGAATTCACATTATTTGAAATATTTTCTTAATATATGTAATTTATTACATGTGATGATTATAACATATCTTTAAATATCTTAGTATTAAAACAATCCACATATATTTCTCAATATAGATAATAAAAATTTAAGAATCGTATTTTTTTAATTAAAACAATAATATATAAATATAAGGAGGTATATAATCTTCTTATTTATTTGTATATCCTATATTAATTGTATATTATTTCATATTTATGTATCATTTTCATTAATATAAAAAAATAGTTAATGAATATATTTCGATACATTTTTTAGAATTCAATCAAATTAATGATTTTTAACCGTATATCATTATTAGATAATAAAATTGAGTTTCATTATTACCCAACATATTAAGTTATATATTAGTGGGTATATATTTTAATATTTTTATTATTACACTTTACATGTATTTTGTTTAATCATTAATAAAAAAATTAACATTCCTAATTATTTATCATAATAATTAAAGATATATAAACTTATGTATTTTTTGTTTGGGAAAGTGTTGAATTCAATTCATGTCATTTTATTCTCAATTCCACAATTAGGCCATGAATTTAGACACCTAAATATATACAACTTTTATAATTTTATCTTCACCTTTACAATATATCAAATTAATACATCACTTCAAAAATTCTCATTTTGTATATATAATTTTTGAATAAAAACGAGTATATATATTTAATTTGTAATCAGATTATATATATATATATATATGCATATAAATAAATAAGTTCATATAAATTGATTTTATTTTCATTTTATTATAAAAAATATTTAATGATTATATGTTGATACCTATTTGATTTTTCAATCAAATTAATAATTTTTGGTCTTATATCATTATTATATATTAACACTCAACTTCATTATTACCTACGTACTAACTTTTCTATCAGTGGGTAAATATTTTAAATGTATTTATTATATTTTAAATGTATTAAATGGTTCATGTTATTTTAAAAAATTAATATATATAATCTAGGGATAAAAAAATTAAATACTCACTTTAATAAATAAAAGATAAAAAATACACATTTAAAAATATGAGATAAAAATATCCACTTATACGAGCACATGAGAAAATTGATCATGTGTTAATGTATTTCATTTCACAAAATAATTTGAATTATATGAGCACATAAGGAAATGTGTTCATTATAATTACAAATAAATTATTTAAATAAATTTTTCACACTCAATAAAAATTATATATATTTAATTTTTGTAGCAAAACGAGTATATATATTTAATTTTTAATTAGATTGTGAATGTATACATATATAAATAAATGAATTCATATAATCTTAATTTATTTTTATACGGGCTTGGACATGGATGAGTAATTAATAGATAAAAATGTGTAACAAGATATTTATCGATTTTGAGATGAATATACATACATAAAATTCAAATAAATTGGTTAGATTTTATAAATATTCAAATATAATTTATTTTCATCAGTAATATTTATTTATATATATTGTATATATTCAAATTTATAACACATTATTATATGGGCGTAAGATGAAATCAATTGGTTCACGATTTAGAAAACATTTGAATTCGAAATCGAAACCGAACTGCTTCGTATATAGTTGCAATTCAGAATTTTAATAATTTTTGACGATTCGGTTTCTAGAACCGTCGATTACGATTCTTTTAAACGCCTATAATAATAATAATGAATATTAGAATCATTTTTACTTTATTTTAAAAAGAATATGAGTATATAAATTAAATTCAAATATATTAAAAAATAATAAGTTATTAGTATGGGTGTACTTTACGATGATTTAATATTTATGATATATATCTATATATATTAAGTTGTAAATTTATTTTTTCATTAATTTTAGAATGGCGGTAAATTTATCATTAGCAATCAACATAATTAATAATTTTTACTATATATATTTAGTATATGAATCAATAGTTTATATATCTATAATAATAAATAGTATATGAATCAATAGTTATATATCTATAATAATAAATAGTAATAAAGAAAATGATGTGAAATACTTTTATAAAATATTAGTTTTGTCCAATTTCGAGGGCCAAATACTTATTCTTAATAAAAATTGACCATAGAAAAGGTAACACCATAAGAGCCTAAAAAGCTGTGGGATATTATAAACGATATTCTTTCCCAATAATCAAACTCTCTCTCTCTCTCCATATCAATGTAGGAAAAAGAACTGTATTATAAATTATCATATAAATAACAAATTATATACACATAACAAAGTCTCTTCGAAACATCCTTTGATTTTTCAGCTGCAAAATCAAATTGTGGGATCAAAGTTTAGGTTCCTTTTCGGTCCTTTTAGGTAATCAGATCAGCAAAAAATGGTGGAAACGCGACGAAGTTCATCTTCCTCTAAGCGTTCCCTCTCTTCACCTTCTTCTTCCTTGCCAAATCGTAAACGATCCAAGGTTAGGGTTTTGGATTCTAGTGAATTTGAATTTTACATCTTGAATTGGGTGTTTTTGGTGGTTCTTCAATTCCGGGTTTATGAGTTCATGCAGGGAGCGGATGCCTCTTCTTCTTCTCTGAATGATTCGCCGTCTTCGGAGGAAGTTGTTGGCGCGGTGGCGGCGAAGGAATTGGAGGCTGGATCGGCTGATCTAGATAATGGTGGTGCCGAGAAGCAACCGGGGGATGCGGCGGCGGAAAAATCGCCGGAGGCCGTGGGGGCAGGTGAGGTTTTGGCTATCGTGTAACTGTAGGTGTAATCGTGCGCTGCATGTGTTATTCTCGATTGAATTTAGGTCTTTATTCTGTTCTTTTGGTTCTTGAATTCTTCAAAATTTAATCTTTTTTGTTTTTTGATCTTGTTGGCGGTGGATGCAGGCGATTCAATTACTGATGCAGAAAAAGGGAAGTCTAGCGGTAGTGGGCCACCTGTGAACCGCGGAAAGAAGAGGCAACTGAAAACTAATGCTGGGATTGCATGGGGTAAACTTATATCCCAGTGTCCACCGGTAGGCTTACTCTTTCGACTAAATTTTGTATCTTTCATGTTTCTTTGAGTTAAAAATTCGATATCTGGACTGGAATTCACTGTTGGATAGATATTATTATTGTCATGACATAAAGTTGATGTTAAATGGTACTCCCTCCGTCCCGCTAAAAGCGGGGATTCAACACGGACTTTAATAAAGTAAAGTGTTGTGTTTTGAAAAATAGTAGCAATTAGTAATTTAGTATTATAAAGGTAAAACTTTGTATATTTTGGGAAAGTGACCACTTTTAAATGGATGTCCCAAAAAGGAAACATGGTCACTTTTAGCGGAATTGAGGTGGTATTAAAATTTGCTGCGGGGTGCAATTGCCTTCCATTATATCTATAAAAGAACTCTTTTTCTTCATTTTTTTTCAGAAGGTATCATGCTTGGGGGATACAATGAGATTAAATTCAGTTAGATAAGTGAACGAGTTCATCTCAGTTTTAAGTTGGGAATATTTTATATGAATTTTTGGATAGCTAGGCTTCAGTTTTTCTCAAGCGGAAAGGTTTAGGTAGTTGTTTCATATTGAAGGTGTTATTTATCTGGGTTGTAGACTAGAGCTTTATGTGGGGATAACCTAATGCAAGTACCAACCATCATTTTCTATTTACAAGATCCACACATTTCAGATTCTGTTTCTTTTTCTTTTTTGGGGAGGTGTTTTTATCTACATGCTTGTGTTTAACTATTATATCCCACTTTTTTCCATTAAGTGGTACGTGGCCGTAACTTTATATGTGTGATGATCTCTTCCCAGAATCCGCATGTTGTCTTGTATCGCCCAACGTTCACTGTTGGTCAAGGTCGCCAATGTGATTTGTGGGTGAGAGATCCTACAATTAGTAAATCTCTTTGCAAACTGAAGCGCATGGAGTCTGAGGTAAATTGCTATGCTGGAATTAGTTTTCCGTGGGAATTAAGTAACAAAGTAGAACTGGATTCGATGTTCATCTGTTTGCTGATTCCTTGTACTCTGATCTAGGGAGGAGAATCAGTTACGCTGCTTGAAATCACTGGAAAAAAGGGATGCGTACAAGTGAATGGGAAGAACTACTACAAGGACACAACAGTTCCTCTAAATGCAGGTGATGAGGTGGTGTTCAGCTCCTCCGACAAACGCTCTTATGTATCCTCTCTTTATCAATAATTATAGTTCCTTACCATGTTCATTATATGATTTGCTCTGTATGGGCAAACAAGTATATGTCTTCTCTACGTGCCCTTGACTTGCTATTAGGTCTTTCAACAACTCACTGATGAAAGTGCATCTATGATGGATGAACCAACATCAGTTAGCATGTTAGAAGCTCATGATGGATCCATAAAAGGCTTGCATGTTGAAGCAAGATCAGGAGACCCTTCTGCTGTTTCTGCGGAATCAGCACTGGAATCAGTAACGGATCACCCTGAAGAATCTCTCGTCCCTTCTTCATCTCAGGATGCTGAGGATGATCAACATATGTCTGATCTACCATCTTTACCTTCTGCTTGTGAAATGTTGGGTACTAGAAACAAAGATGCTTCCCACCGTAATGATGACGCTACTGTAACAGTTGTTGAGAAAGATGGTCCTTTGTCTCTTAATGATCCCATTAAGAACTTCAATGTTGCTATTGATAATGGAAAAAGTCTTCCGCAAAACAGTGACTTGGGACCTCCTTTTCCAATTTCAATAGCTCCCAAATTTGATATAAGTGGCACTATATCTAAAATTCTTGACGAGCACAGGGCAGTTAGAGATCATGGCAAGGGCTCTGATCCTCCTGTTTCAATATCTTCTAGACGTGAAGCCTACAAAGATGCCTTGCGACAAGGACTATTGCGTTGCGATAACATTGATGTTTCGTTTGAGGACTTCCCTTATTATCTGAGGTAAAATTCACTTACATGTTTTCAATACTTTTCCTACCCTGTAATATTTTCATGGGTTAAGAGCCGAGGGCTGCACTTCTGTAATTATATGACACTAATTTAAAAAGATAGATCCTTAGGTTTAAGTTATCATGATCCTTTTGATTAGTAGAAGCTGCTTCCAGATATTTTGTTCCATAATATTAATATCTAATTGACATTGGATACTAAATGAGATAACCACTGTATATATGTGTATACTACCTAGTGGCATGGTTTTTGTCGCTGATGTTTTCATAAGCCAAAATAGTCATGCTTACTCTTATTTCTTTGTGTGATGTTCATTGACATGCTTAGTTAATTGCATGGTAAAGGGTTTACTTCTTTCACTTGTCTGTATGTGAACTTGGAGATAGGAAAACCACTTCTTAATTATGATATTTTTGTCATGTATCTTATTATGTTTATAAGTTTAACTAAGTCAAACTCTTGGTTTACATCCTGGACAGAACCTCATTTTTATACTTATTTTTGTTTCCATACAATTTTTTTTCTTCTTGACAGTGAAAACACAAAAAACGTTCTCATTGCTTCAACATACATACATTTGAAATGCAATAAATATGTGAAGTTCACTTCGGACCTCCCTACTGTGTGCCCCAGAATTTTGCTGTCAGGTCCCGCAGGTAAATGGACCTTTGTGTTTCTGTCATCTGTGTAAGTGTTTTTGCATACTGTTCTCGACTATTATTAATGATTTTGGTTTGTTTCTTTGTTTTTTTCTTCACAGGTTCGGAAATATACCAGGAAACATTAACGAAAGCACTTGCTAAATATTTTGGTGTTTCACTTCTTGTTGTTGACACGATCCTTTTACCTGGCGTAAGCTTTTATGCAACCTGAACTGAAATGTATATCTTGATAGTTGTCCCTGACTAATTTACTTCTTGTTCTTACAAAGGGACCGGTAATGAAAGAAGCTGATCCGGTGAAAGAAAGTTCAAGGCTTGAGCGAGCAATTGTATACTCTAGACGGAACCTACATCTCAAAAAACCAGCCTCAAGTGTGGAGGCTGATATTACCGGGGGTTCTACAATAAGTTCACAGGCTCAACCGAAACAGGAAGCATCTACGGCTTCATCTAAAACCCATACCTTCAAAAAGGGTATCATGCTCAAAGGATTTCTTACCCTCATCTTAGTTTTAGTTTATGAAGATATTTATGTTTTAATTGATTGTTTTTTGTTGCTTTGTTAGGTGACCGGGTTAAGTATGTGGGTTCTTTGCCGACAAATTTTACTCATACTCAAACTCAATTAAGGTAATTATGCTGCAAATTTAAGTTAAACACTTAAACTAATTGGGTGACTGATGTTACCATATCGTGTATGTTCAAGGGTTCATGATTTCGAGTCTCAATGTACAATAGGCCTTTCTACTTGAACTTGTATTGGTTTAGGGTTTGGTAGTGTGGTTTACTGATCACACTATTTCCTAACACGAAAACATGTAAACAGACAAGCAAAGTATCATATCCATAAAGACATATTATTTGAAAGTACACTAATTAATCAACATAAATACCTTATTATTATAATCTAGGCAACAAAACTTTCTGAAGGGTTTCAAGAAACAAATTAACAAAAATTAACCGAGAACAAAGGAATTAAATCAAATAAGAGAAAATGGATCCTTGGGCATGCACTGACAAATCAATTATGAAATTCGCCTATTTGCTCTTTCTCTAAGCGAGGTTTGTATTATGTTGCAAGAGATCAATTATGCAGTCAATTCTTGTAGGATATCAAAAGGACAACTAACATGCAATAATAGTGATAAAATATTAAAACATGAGAATTAAAGCCAATAAACATAAATAATGAATTGGAAGGAAAATTATGAATTCATAAATTGAAATAGGTATTACAAAATCCTAGGATCTCAAAGAGTTTAGGTACTGATACTAGTAATATGAAATAAATAATGATTAAATAACATAAACTTCCTTTGTAGTAAAATTCTTGATGCTTGGTTATCAATATCTGATGTTGAACTCTTCAACAAAGATTATAAAATAAAAATTATGTAGAAACCTTAATTCCAAAAGCTCTAAAAAGTGTATCAAAGTTCTCTCTCACAATGAGAGAGAACACTTGTATTAAACCTAGTAAGTATCAAAGTTCTGCGTGCAAAATCGGCGACACGCACCCCATACTCCATAGCCATTTTGGTGCTTGCTAAAATGACAATCTTCATTTGGTAAATTTCGGCCAGACATTTTTAGCAATCAAAACGGCACTAAAATGACGGTGGCTGTTTTCATAATTGCTGCATGATGATTTTGTTTTGACTTGTTCTCTTTCATTTCTAACTCTGATTTTTGATCCATTTGTGGATATAGAATCCTATCGAGTCTACCTTTCATATCGAGACAAACTTTAATCACATTCTTTTCAAGTAATCCATTTCTTGACCTTCAAAATGCGAGAACCTAAAGAAAATAAAAGAAACTAAATGAAATCAACGTTATAAAATAAAAACACACCTAAAATGAGTGTTTATCATTTACCTTAGTTATAGCCTTTTTATGAGCTTTAGATAAAATTACGTAACCAATTGCTTATATGATTGAATAATACATGGAGAAGATATATGTAGAATCATAGTTTCATAAGGCGTGCATTGGGTAGCCTCGAGTCAAAACTGTTGCGTTGCCTCATGTGATTGTCCAAGGCTTGTGCCTTTAGATTAGTCTATTGGGGAATAACATGTGCACACAATAACGACAACAAAAATTAACACGAAAATGGTTTACCAGTTCATCACGTGACTACGTCTGGAGGTGATGCCAAGCGAGAGATTTCCATATGAATTTTGAATACAATATGCAATGGGATAACACATCCATTTATAGGGAAGTAATGAAACTCTAAAAGGCCAAGCCCACAAGGAAATTACTTAGGCCCCAAGCCAATTTCTTACTTAACAATATGTACTTCCAAATCATGCTCCATAATTAAAAATCTCCCACATGGACATTGACATCCCAAGTAAACATATCTTCTTACTTTCTCTCTCGTATCCACCTAGCATCGCCTCGCCTCAAGTTTTGAGGCCAATTGAAGCTATGCATAGCTTCAATTTCTCCAAGGTCACCCCCTTAGTAAATGTGTCATCTAAATTTTCACTTCCAAGTATCTTCATAAATTTTTCTTTTCCCTTCACTACAGACCTCTCAGCTGTGTCATGTACCCCTCAACTGTGTCATGTACAACTCCTTTGATATTTGATATAGGAAGTTAATTGAGATTTTTAAGGTTTATAACTAGTCGTGACTTTTTATATTTTGTGTTTTATGATTTTTGGTATAATTTTTTTACTTTATTATATTCCTCTCGGTTTGTATTGAGGCACCTTGCATAGAAGCAAAATGATAGTAATTTCATGGTTTTTAGGAATATTTCTTGCTTGGCATTTAAGTCCTACATGATATTCTATTGTTATCAGAAATCACTAACAATATGGTGGGAAATTTTCTTATGAGAATCTGGAGATTGATACGATGTTCTCATATTCTTTAGTAATGACATATTTCCATGATTCCATCTCGAGATTTGTTTGCGTTCAAAAGTAAATCAGCTACTAATTTAGAAACTGAACTATAGGGTGGGTTTATGCTCGCTAAGCTGTAATGTCATTTCCATATTATAGGGGCCCAACCTATGGTTACAGGGGCAAGGTGTTGCTTGCTTTTGAGGATAATGGCTCTTCCAAAATTGGGGTTAGATTTGATAAAATAATTCCGGAAGGCAATGATCTTGGGGGCCTCTGTGAGGAGGATCATGGTTTCTTCTGTGCAGGTATTTTCCTCTGACCTTAGTCTTCTTGTATATCAAGTAATCTAGCCAGCTATTTTATTTACTATTCTCTCTGTGCAGCTGACTTACTCCGTCTTGAGAGTTCCAGTGCTGATGACATAGATAAGCTTGCCATCAATGAACTTTTTGAGGTATATATTTATTGTAATACTTCCTATGTCCATGATAATTATGCATTAATTGCGGGTTGACCCGAAACCGAAGATGATTCGGGTCGTAAATTTATAACTCGAAACATTTTTTAGTCCGAATGGGTTGAACCAAAAACAAACCCCGATAGGGTTAAATAGGAAAACCAAGTGGTTGGTCCAATTAATTGAATGAAAAAAAAATTGTGGAATATACAATTTTGCAAAAGTTGCACACTAGTTAATCAATCGCTTAATAAAAATAATAATGAGTTATGACACAGTTTTGTTCGATATTATTACCAATTTCTATTTGAATTTTTTTCATGTTGAAATTTGATCTTTAACAATGTTGAAATTTTATATTATTTGTTATATCTTGTATATTTGTTAGGGCTGTAAATTTTTAAACCCGAAAAAATTAAACTCGCTCTAACCGAATAACCGACAACGCGAGCGGGTTGGCCCGATTTACATCCCTACACAACCCTGAATTCAACCTATAATACTCACCCTCAATGTGCCCTCTAATTTATCATAATTGTAACATCCACCCATTACCCATAACACTACATAAGTTGTGGGACTATCTCCACTCACAACACACCCAACCTATAACATAACATAACTCACCCGACATTTTTTAAAACCCGTGCTGATTAAAGTTGGTGGGTAATTATCACTGGCAGAGGGAGTAGTGTACATGTTAAGAAGTTGCAAGTTGGTTTGGTTTTTTTATTTCATACTCCCTCTGTCCCACTACACTCGTCCCAAAAGTTAATAAAATACTCACAATTTTGGTCAAACAGAGCCGAGTGTAATACGACGGAGGGAGTATTATGTACTTGCCAGTAAATACCTGAAAATAAAATTCCATTTATGTAGGTAGCTTCCGCAGAATGTAAAACTACTCCATTGATCTTGTTATTGAAAGACGTAGAGAAGTCCATGGTTGGAAATTCTGAAGCTTATGCAGCTTTTAAAGTTAAACTTGAAGCATTACCAGAAAATGTTGTCGTGATAGCTTCACATACTCAGACAGACAGCAGGAAGGAGAAAGTAAGTTTCAGATCTGTTGGTTATATTTATTACTAGCATCCCCACTACCTAATCCCTTATCTGCTTTTCTTCAATCTAACGGAAAAACCTCTCATCTTTTATATGTTGAATACAGTCTCATCCTGGCGGATTGCTTTTCACAAAATTTGGAAGCAACCAAACAGCATTGCTTGATCTTGCTTTCCCGGTATGTTAGTTTAAGTTAGAGACTTGGCTTGTATTTATTGTCAATTATACGCTCACCATAATTTTTGTATCTTCATTATGGGTAGAATCATTGTTCGTGTTTTTTTGCCTCTCAATTTTATGCTCAAGCAATTTCTTAGAGCCCCAATGTTCTAAATGTTTGTCAAATGTAAACGCCTGGTGAAAACTATGAGAAAACATAATTGGAAAATGGAAATTCATCCATTCTTTATTAAATCTTCTCTTCTTTGAAGCCTAGAGATGTTTCTTTACAGGATAACTTTGGTAGATTACATGATAGGAATAAAGAAACTCCAAAGATTCTGAAGCAGCTTAGCCGTCTTTTTCCAAACAAAGTGACCATACAGATTCCTCAGGTAATCATAATTTTGTTGCTCTAATGTTCCTGTAGTAAAGTTAAGAAAAATGCTTGATCTTTTCTTCGACATGGCAGGATGAGGCAGTGCTAGTGGACTGGAAACAGCAGTTGGATCGGGATATTGAAACAATGAAATCACAATCAAATATTGGTGGAATTCGAACGGTATGCAAATTCTATCAACTAATGCGTCTCCATTATCTCACCACCTGATTCTGAAGTTATCTGCCTTATTTTTTGTATTTTTGGTTGTCATAAATCGTGACTGGCTTGTCTAATTTATCTTCTCTCTTCTCTTGAATTCCAGGTTCTAAATCGAATTCGCATTGACTGTCCTGATCTTGAATCGCTATGCATTAAAGACCAAGCTCTGACTAATGAAAGTGAGTTGATTTTCCACAACAATGATTTAGTTCACTGCTTCCATTTCGGTGATCCATAAAATGTTGTTATGTATTTTTCTAGGCATTGAAAAAATTATTGGATGGGCTTTGAGCCATCATTTTATGCATCACTCTGAAGACCAACTCAAGGAGCCAAAACTTGTCATTTCTAATGAAAGGTGAGTATTTTGAAAGTATTTCCTTTGGCAATGAAAAAGGCTGAGAATGGAAGATTATTTGGGATGAAGGAATGACTGGCTGGTATGGTGGTTCTTACTGTTTCTCTTTCCGCTTGTGTTTTGTAGTATCAGCTATGGGCTCAATATTCTACATGGCATTCAGAATGAGAACAAGAGTTCGAAGAAATCTCTGAAGGTGCAGAATACAGCCTCAAGTCTTCATGTATTCACCTGGTTGTTCCATTCCCTGTCATTTCCGGTCTAATTTGAGGATTGCCTAAGTTTCAGGACGTTGTTACTGAAAATGAGTTTGAGAAAAAGCTCCTCACAGAGGTTATTCCACCTGGCGATATTGGGGTCACTTTTGAAGATATTGGAGCATTGGAAAATGTCAAAGAAACTTTGAAAGAATTGGTGATGCTACCACTACAAAGGCCAGAGCTGTTTAGCAAAGGACAACTAACTAAGGTAGAGACGTATTTATGGAGCTTGTCTGAACTCGAGCTATGGCATTGGTGTTGCTTCTTTTCTTCTGACTGTTATTCTTGCAGCCTTGTAAAGGAATACTGCTTTTCGGTCCTCCTGGTACTGGTAAAACTATGCTTGCGAAAGCTGTTGCTACTGAAGCTGGTGCAAACTTTATCAACATATCTATGTCCAGTATCACATCTAAAGTATAGTTCTTCTTAGACCTTCAATTGTTTATGCTTGTACGTCCATATAAATATTTAACCTCAATGGTCCGGTATTTATTTTTGTCATTTCTTTTATTTTTCTAATTTGCATCCAGTGGTTTGGTGAAGGAGAGAAATATGTGAAAGCAGTCTTCTCTTTGGCCAGCAAGATAGCCCCTAGTGTAGTCTTTGTTGATGAGGTTTGTCAAGTATTATGGTTGTTCTTCATGGTTGTTATCATTCTTAGACTCGTCTTTTTATATATTTTTTTTGCTGTAGGTTGACAGCATGTTAGGGAGACGGGAAAACCCTGGAGAACATGAAGCAATGCGTAAAATGAAGAATGAATTCATGGTGAATTGGGATGGTTTGCGTACCAAGGATAAGGAACGTGTATTGGTGCTTGCAGCCACAAATAGACCTTTTGATCTTGATGAGGCCGTAATTAGGAGGCTTCCTAGGAGGTTGGTTTGCCACAACCTAATACATGTTTAAAGTAAAAAAGAAACAAGTGTACGGTTTTATTTGGCTAAGAAGGCGACCTTACCCGTCATTTTATATCGGTGCAGACTGATGGTCAACTTGCCGGATGCTCAAAATAGGGAGAAAATTTTAAGGGTTATTTTAGCCAAGGAAGAATTTGCTCCAAATGTTGAACTTGAAGCAGTTGCTAATATGACAGATGGGTATTCAGGAAGCGATCTAAAGGTCCATTATCTCTCTTATTTCTTCTTTTTTTCAACATGCATTTGTCTTATTTTCAAAATGGTCTGTTTCCAGAATCTCTGTGTCACTGCTGCACATTGCCCTATAAGAGAAATTTTGGAGAAGGAGAAGAAGGTAAGGCTTTTTGACTTGTTTGAACCTTTGTTGCTTGTGGAATTCATATCTGAGCTGCAGTTTCTGGGCCTTACACATATTAATATACAATTATAGGAGAAAGCTTTGGCAGTGGCAGAGAGTAGACCCTTGCCGGCATTGCATAGCAGTTCAGACGTTCGCCCCTTGAGTATGGAGGACTTCAAATATGCACATGAACAGGTTTAATTTGAAACTTTTGTGTCTCATCATGCATTCACTTGGAACTGTCTGGTCACTGTATTCTCTTTCTTTCATGAGAGAAATTTACTGTTTATTTTGTCGTTCAGCCCCGTCCAGTCCACCGACAGCTGAATTATTTGATTGGAGTACTATTTTATGCTCACTTGACAAAATATTACTACTCCTTAAGGATTATCTTTGTTTTCACTGGGAAGCCATTTTCCTCAAGACGCCTACCTGTAGTCGATTCATATATTCCACAATGAATTAGAACAGCCCTAAAAGTGTTGTGAATATGCAGGTATGCGCAAGCGTTTCATCAGACTCGCAAAACATGAACGAGCTTCAACAGTGGAACGAGCTTTATGGAGAGGGAGGTTCGAGAAAGAAGAAATCACTAAGCTATTTCATGTAGTATGTAATAAGAGTTTTTCTAGAGCTGTATAATGTTTCGAATATTTAGGGGTTTATTTATTCTTCTTGGTTGGACCTTGAGGTGGTTTGGGGCCTACAGGTATTTATTCTTCTCATAAACTGGCTCTTTCTGTCATACTTAGTCTATATTACGGTCTACAGGTATCTTCCATCTAATATTCTGTTTATTTCGCCTCTGTCTCATCTGTATATTCAAACTTAATCCTCCTCCCTAATCAGCTATCTTTCTCAGATCTTTTCATTGTTTATGTATTCTTGTGTAATGAGTAAATAATCATTATATATTGTGGTGATTATTGACATATTTTTAGTTGATTATCGCGTTTAACTTTTTTAAGTTGTTTTGTAGTGAAGATATTTGCAGACTCATTTAATGTCTATGATTTTGTCTTCAAATGTTTTTGGACATAATTAGTAGTATTAATACCCAAAATTAGTTACAACATAGTGAAAAGTAAATTATAGCTGCAATTTTCTTGGAAGACAAGTTTTGGCTATTGACGTTATGGATGGTACGAACTTTAGTCCGTGGATAGGATTTATTTTTTATTAAGTTTGCAGCTTGGTCCTTTTTTTTGGCCTCTCCTTCGAATTCATTATAATCACTTACTAATAGATTTATTTGGTATTCAGACTTGTTCAGAGAGTTGGAGCCTTACTACCCAACAAGGTAATATATTCGAATCCAAACATGAACAAAGTCACTTGTGAATATAAAATTAGGATGTTGCATATGAACTTGATCCTTGTTATAAATGATGGATAAGACAATTAAGATGAATGACAGTTTGGGTGTAGTTATATGTATAAAAACTTTGAATATATAATAAAACACCGGACAAGGTTTTGCAGACTTACAGTTATTTATGTTTTATGGTCTTATTTCTTTTTATTTAAAGCTATGATTATGTGTAGCTAACTTTACTATTATAGGATTTTAGAAAGTAAGTCCGATTGTTGAACTTATTTCTGATTAATTCAATTGTAGTTTCATTATCTTCTTGTGTTTTTCTTTTTACATGTTTTAATTGTTCTATCATCAATTGAAAATAATTATCTTACGCGTTAATTCAAAATTCGAGGGCGGAAATAATTATTGAACTTCAATAATTATCGAAGACAAAGAATAAAACTAAATCATGACATTTTAAAAAAACGAATTGGCTTCGCCCGGGTTCGAACCGGAGACCTTCAGTGTGTTAGACTGACGTGATAACCAACTACACCACGAAACCAGGTGCTCTCTCTATCAAATACAAATGATATACTTACAATTTTTCTCTTTACCAGTACTCTCCAATCCAAAGGCTGAGACCGGCAATTTTGGCGGCAAAAGTTTCCAAATCGATGCCAAGAAGTTGGTTGGCCGACAACAAAGGTATCATCCACGGAATCTGTGGCTTGATGGAGTTCGACAAGAACAGCCTGGACGACGGCGCCACCAACGTCGAGATTGCGCTGAATTAGTACGGCCTTGAGTCCTCCCAAGTCATGGTCCGGTATCCCCACGCAGATTAGATTACAAAGCAAATCGACCTTTTAAGTGGATATGCTTTTGTAGAAGAAAATAGTTTGAATTCTTCTAACATTGTATATGGCATGGCTTTGTCATGAATGAGAAGGCACTGAAGTGGTTATCTTGTTAAGAGCAGTTACTAGTGGTTAAATCAACAAAATCGAGCTAGCAAAGGACGACCAAAAATTCATTGTGTGCTTTGCTGACAAGCGATGATAGTGGTTGCAGTGAAAAGTTTATTAGGCGCTCAGGTACTGTACAGATGACACTGAAATAAGAGGAAACATTAGTCGCTATTTCTTTCAGGTCAAATTATATATGGCGATAACTTTGTTACAAGGTAACATAGTGCATAAATGATCAAATTATGGATAAAAGACTTCATGCTCAACACAAGTTCTCAAGTTGAACATTTTTTGGCATAAATGAATTGCAGGATCAGAAAACTCAAGTGAGAGATGGAGATGATGATGATTCTGTACTAACTGCTTCAGTTGGTGCAAATTCTCAACATATACCTTTGTGAACTTCCGGATGCACACAATCCTCAGTTGCCAACGGATTTTCAGGTCGGCTTCGCATTACAGTTTAGTTCCGAAGATTTGATGTCAAGGAGGAACACCAGTATGTCAGAACTCAAATATATGAGACTTACATCTGGAAGTAACCTTAAAATGTATACTGAAAATTCCTCTGTTTTTTATTTTCAGGTTTTGCTGGAAACTGTTACTGAACAATCTGCACCCAACTTTTTTCAATATTTGGAGTTTTGATGCAGCTTCACTAAAGCTAGCTGAAGGGGTAAATAAGGAGAGGAAGGTGAAAGTCTTAGCTGCTGCCACCAGTGAGCTGGAAAGACTATTTAAGAAGGAAGAGTTTACACCAATGAAGGTCGGTCTGTATATATATATCTATATATGAATTATGAATGACCAGTCGCATTAACATCATCATCAATATTTTCTTATATGCTCATCGTTTTGCTAATTTCCATCTTTGGACAAGCTATCCTCGGATTTTTTAACGAAATAAATAGATGATGACCTTTTCATAATGGATCAGGTAAAGAACGACTTAATATATAAACAAGCTCCCATGCTATCCCACCATCTCGTGTTTAATTCCCACCGACATTTTAATATTAATTCCCACCAAGTAAAGGATGTTGATCCATGAGATACAGATACTGGCTTTATTTAATATTCAGACTATCCATTCCCACAATCTCGTGTTTAATTCCCACCCACTTTTCCTCAATTTTAAAACATCAAATAATTTAAACTTTCAAAATACTCTTGAACCAATCATAAACTAGTATTCCAACATGAATAATAACACAAACTTAATTTAGTAGTTAAAAAGCCACATTACATCATCCATGTGAGATCAAAGATGGGATTATTTCAACATAAGACATACATGAAGCGGATGAAAAATTTGCAGTTAGAGGTCCCGATTTCAAATGCCACGAGGATGATCGTTCTTGAAGGCAATAACCTTCTGCCAAGAGGGCCTTGCGAGGATGTGGGCAGCCCAGGCAGCGACATGAGACCGAGCCTCGAACACCGCCTTAACTCTCGTTCCCATCAAATAATTGATGGTGGGGAGATGGTGGAGGTCCGCCAAAGTGAAGGTGTCGCCGCCCAAGTATTTGGACTGCGCGAGGCGGCTTTCGTACACGTCAAGAAGCTTCCCCAGCTCTGCTTCTTTCTCCTCCACTACACCTTCATCTGTAACCTTTCCGAAGATGGGCTTGATGGCCAGCTCCCACGTCAGCGTCGAGGCTATTGGTTCGTATCTCTGAGCCTCCACCTCCGCCCAAACCTCCGCCACGGCTGCCTTCTTCGCATCCGAGGGTACCAACGGAGTCCCCTTTCCGGCGTATTCCTTCGCGATGTAGCGAGTCATGGCCCTCGATTCTGCATCACACATGTTAATTAATTAGTCGCATTGCTCTGTGTGTGTGTGTGTGTGGGAGAGAGAGAGAGAGAGAGAGAGATTACCGAAGAGGGAGAGGTCTCTGTCTTCAAACGCCGGGATCTGACCGAAGGGCTGCAGGGAGCAGAAGAAGAAGAAGAAGAAGAAGAAGATATATGTTATACATTGATTAAACATATATAGAAAAGCTTGTAATGAAACAAAAAAAAAGGAGGTAGGTGTACATTGAGTAGAAGGAAAGGGAGCTTCTTATGGTCGCCGGAGCGCAAGTCGACGTCGACGAAGTCGTAATGGAGAGACTTCTCGTGGAGGCAAGCCATAACTCTGAGTGTGGGGGTGGAGATGACGCTGCCGTGAACCTTGATTCCCATTTTCAGACCTTACTTTTGTTTGGAGATATAGTTTTCAATTATCAACTGCTAGCTGCTTCTTCTTGTTCTTTGTTCTTTGTTCTTGTTGAATGAAGATAGGTGTGATTGTAGGAGTGGTGGAGCACCTATTTATACTACTACTAATATTTTCTGGATCCATACACAAATTCATGGAAGATTCGTGACGTGTGTGCCTACGTCATTTTTTGTATATTTTTACTTTTATATTACATATAGCTACATAAGTGCGTACATCATCCATCTTAGATTATTGACCTTTTCGAGTACAGTACATTCCGGAAATTTAACTATATAAACCGTACGTTTGTAACAAATAAATTTAACTGTTTGAGTTTAATAGTACGAGCCAAACATCAACATGCTGAAATTGTTAATTGTTTTCTTGCATGTGTATCTCTTCTTGTAATGTGTATAATATGAATATTGAAATTTATTTTCAGTGCCGTAAGTAGATATCCCAAGCTAAAACGAATATAAACTTCTTTTATTTTCGTCAAAATAATTCTACCAGACCTAGACTCAAATGATTCACTAAATTCACTTTAAAATACTCCCTCCATTCAACAATACAACACGCTCAATAGATTAATGTCAAATTTTATCAAGTTCCAACTGTTATTAGATTAACCAGATAAGAGCACGAGATTATTATATTGGGTTCAGGTTCAAATTATCTTATAATAAAAATTTATAATATATTAATAATTTATATTTCAAAATATATGTAATTTTTAAATATTTTTAATAAATATTGCATTTATTGGGAAATATTTATAAGTGTTTTGATTCAGATTCCAATACCTCCCCTGAAAGATGTAATAAGACCAATACTGAATCTTAGTGTTTTGTTTAAGAACTCATATGTTAGGGAGTTCTAATTTTTCAGGTACACTGAAGGACATCTCCACTGAAGATTCAAGTTGTTCAAAAACTGAAGGACCATCATTGAAGTCTGTCCTGAAGTTTTAGAACTGAAGCCATTCACTGAAGTCTTCCTGCCACTGAAGTTCACTTCTGAAGTCTGCACTGAAGTTCAGTACTGAAGTTCTCTACTGCAGTCTTGTACTGAAGTTCTCCACTGAAGTCTGTACTGAAGACTTATACTGAAGTTCTCACTGAGTTACAGCCTACTTCATAGACTTTTTATTTATAGCAAAAATCTCGGTTAGGTGAACAAGATCTTGTGTCAGACACCAAAAATGGCAAAAAGGACGAAGACTCCAACGGGAAGAATTCAAATTAAAGCTCTATCTCACAACGGTTATATCCTTGAGAGAGCAGTATAAATACCCCGCTACTTCAAAAGGATTCGACACCAGTTACCCTGCTTTCAAATCTCTATCGCTCTCTGCCTTCAAAACTCTCAATCTTTCAGTTAGAACACTCTAAGCATTCAAATATTCATTTCTTAGTGTTCTTAAGCGATAACATCTTGTAACCGAAGAGTGATTAGACTTATCTAAGTCAACTGTAAAATCACTGTAAGATCATATCCATTAAGTTGGAAACCCTTGACTAACATCGAGAACTCGTGGACGTAGGAGTTTTTATCTCCGAACCACGCAAACCAAATCACTGTCTCTCTCTCTCATTTACATTCAGTATTTCTTATCCATTATATATCATCAATTGAATACTGACTAAGTGAAAAGAGAAACACTTCATTAAGTTTTCTGAAGCAAACGAGTTAAGATTTAAACCACCACATTCCGCACACTTAAGATATTAGTCCATCAGTCAAACACTTTGTGTAGACTGAAGGATTCCTATCTGAAAGTTCATCTCTCTCACTGAAGTTCCCTCCCTTCAGTTCAGGAGCCACTAAAAGTTTTTGACTTGTAAAAATTGACTGAGTGTATTCCCCCCCCTCCCCCATACACTCAGTTCACTCGTTTCGGGACCAACAAGTGGTATCAGAGCAGTGTGTTTAATTACCACTGTTTCTAACCAAAGGTTTTTAAACTGATCTTTCAGAAAACTTCACTTGCATTTATCTAACATCTCTATGGAGAATACTCTCAGGTTACCCATGTTCTCAGTGGAAGATTATGATTACTGGAAATACAGGGTGTCTTCCTTCCTAAAGGCACATCATGTTATGATGTGGCAAGTTATCACCACAGGGCCCATAAGGATAATGAAGACCTTTCCACAAGAAATCACAGGAACAAGAGATCCAGGAACTGAATTCAAGCCACTGAACGAGTACACAGCCGATGAGAAGAAAATCGGTGGACTAGATGATTATGCAAAGCATATCATTTCAGGAACGCTTGAAAGACCAATGTTGGTGCACATCCAACATTGTGAAACCGCTAGAGAGATGTGGGAAACTCTCGAGCAAATGTGCGCTAGATCCGAGGAAATAAAAGAGAACAAACTAACCCTCGAGTGTCAGAAATATGATGCTTTTTTGCAGGTACCTGGAGAATCCATCAGTGAGGTGGAACTCAGATTCATGCAAATACTTACATCTGTCAGAGCACTGAAGCCTGACAAATACACTCAAAGGGAGATCGATCTGAAGATCGTTTGGTGTCTTCGAAGAGAAGAATGGTTGCCCTACCAAATCCAAATTAGTGGGCGTCCAGACTTCAACACCCTCACCACTGCTGCCATCTTCAGTATACTGAAGAGTCACGAGACAAGACAGAAGATATTGGATATCTCAAATCCAATACGAGAAGCAATCCCTATCTCTTCTCATTCTCAGGACATTGTTGCCTTCAAGGCAGACAAAAAGCCCAGCCAAGGAGTCAAAGCCAGAGGCTCTAGACCTCGAAGGTATGACTAAGGCTGAACTAATGGAACAATACGTGTTAATGGCAAAACGCTTTGAACGTGCAGATCTGAAGAACAGTCGCTTCAGAAAATTCCACAGAGACAACCGTGCTAGAAGAAGCATGCAGCCAACAACTAAAACTACCACCTCTACATCTAACCAGGATGGGACTGCCACTCAGTCAAAGCCTGAAAGACAACAGTACAACAAAGGTGTGTGCTATGAGTGTGGAGCCTCAGACCACTTCAAACCTGACTGCCCCGACCTAAGCAAAAAGGAAAGGGAGGAACTCAGGCTGCGAAGAGATCAGCGAAATGCTGAGAGGAAAGCAATGATGGTTGATGATGATCCAGATCAAATCAACACACCCTCCAAGTCAAGCTACGAGAAACACTTTTCAGACTCTTCAGATGATGAAGATCTAGGACTCCTTGCTACTGAAGAAGAGGAGTCAACAGAAGTCTTCTGCTTGATGGGCAACAGAGAGTTTGTCCCTCAGGTAATCTACGCACATGTCATGCCTGAAGGCTATGTGGATCCCAAAACTAAATTCTCAACATCATATGCATCCATATCATCCACTCCATCCATTGCATCCAAACCAGAAGTTCAGATTCCATCTGAATGTACAACAACTGAAGTACTCAAAACTGAAACTTCTTCAGTAGAGGATGAAGAGACCATGGATGATGAGGCAACTGTCTCACTGGAAGATTATGAATCCTTATCTGAAGATTTCCGTAATCTGTAAGCCATCTTTCTAATGATTAAGAAAGATAATGAGGATCTAACATCCAAACTAGATGTTGCACAAACTGAAGGCATAAACAAAAGCCTGTCTGACATTGATACACATGAGATACTTAATCTCAAAAAGGACATTGATGCAAAGAACAATGAAATATTGTTCAAGGACTGTCAGATACGTGAACTCACTAAAAGAAATGAACTTCTATCTGAAAGGATAGAGTACTATAAGACTAAGGTTGAAACCTGGACAAAATCTGGGTACACTAATCATATGCTGAGTGAGTCCCAAAGACCACAAGGCAAAGGCCTTGGCTTTAGTCAGGACAAGACCAAAGTACCTTTCCTGAAGGTACCCAAACCCACATTCCCAATTATATCTTTTGTGAAAGCCACTAACAAGGCTTCTACTGAGGATATGATTGCCACTAAAACTGACAAAGCTGAAAAGGTTTCTAAATCCTAAAGAAAGAAACCATTGACTAAAAGTGAGTCTACACTGAAGCCTAAGAAAGCCCATACACTTGAAAAGGCAAAGATACATGTTGCCACTGAAACACGTGCTACTGAAAAACCAAAGTAGGTTTTCAGGAAGCAAACTGTTCCAACATCAACATCAACATTTACTGACAAGAAGGCTTTCAGGAAGCCTAAGGCAACTGACAAGCCTAAGGTTACTGAAAAGCTAAAGGCCAAAAGGAATCCAACATACAGACAACATAACACTAAAAGACATGAACCTAGGAGATACTTTCAGTCTCCTGAATCACGAACTTACAAAACTAAGTGCTCACATTGCACTTGTTCATCAGTTGATTCAAGTTCCAGAAACTATGACACACGCAGTCATAGAACTCAGCATTGAGAATCATATTCCAACAGATATGAACGTAGGAATTCATCTCCTAGTTCATATCACTCTGACTTTTCCAGGTCACATGACTTCTATGCTCCCCCAGTACTTTACTATGCACCAAGGTGTTTAGTGAACACTGAAAAACGTTGGTGTTCAGTGAGCAGAAAGTATGTTCCAAAGAAACAGGAAGTCAAAACTGATCTTCAAAAGAAGAAACATGTTGCATTTGCACCTAGAATCAGTTGTGTGATAAAGGTTTTAATGTTGTGTTCAGTTCTGATGAATGCAGGATCAACAAGCTCACTGATGAGACCACTGTAATGAAAGGCTTCAGGGTTGGAAATATTTATGCTACAGATTGAAAAGCCTCCTCCCCAGAAACATGTCTGGTCTCAAAGAGCACTTCAGAACAAAGCTGATTATGGCACAATAGGCTCAGTCACCTAAACTTCAAAGTCATCAACAGACTTGCAAGACATAGCCTAGTTCGAGGGATGCCTAACCTAGTCTTCGACAAAGACCATGTTTGTGGATCATGCCAAACTGGAAAGCATATCAAAGCCTCATTCAAAAGCAAAGAAACTCCATCCACTGAGAAGATTCTTCAACTTTTGCACATGGACCTCTTTGGACCTGTGACTCCACTCAGTTTAAATGGTAGGAAATATTGTCTTGTTATTACTGATGATTTCTCTCGATTTACGTGGATAGTGTTTCTAAGAAAAAAAATGAGACAATGGAGCGCATACCTGAACTACTAACAAAGCTGAAGAATCAAAAGTCAACCAATGTCATCACCATATGCACTGATCGAGGAACTGAGTTTCTCAATGCAAAGATATCAGAATTCTGTGCACAAATGGGGATTGAACATCAAACTTCAGCTGCAAGAACTCCATAACAAAATGGCGTAGCAGAAAGAAGGAACAGATCACTGAAGGAAGCTGCGAGAACGATGCTACACAGTTCAGGAATTCCAAAGAAATTCTGGGCTGAAGCCATCAACACAGCTTGCCACACTCAGAACCGATCACTTCTCACCAAACGCCAAGGCAAAACTCCATATGAGTTATGGAATAACAGGAAGCCAACTCTTAAATATTTTCGTGCTTTTGGTTGTAAGTGTTATATTCATAACAATGGCAAAACTCAATTAAAAACTTTTGATGGCAAAGCAGATCCAGGATTTTTTCTTGGTTACTTAGAGGAGAGTGCTGCCTATAGAGTTTTTAATAAGCATAGCCTTGTAGTGGAAATGACACCTCATGTTATTTTTGATGAATCTATTTTTGAGTACAGGTTGAATCAAGTTGAAGTCATTACTGAAAGACTTCAGAATCTGAAACTAACTCCTTCAATTCAAAGTCCAAAGGAAATTCTAATGTGGAATCCTAAAAACACAGACGAAGAAAATGAATCAAGTGAAGGGACAACCATCAGATTGGAGACAGAAAAGGAGCCTACTGAAGATAGGACTCCAGTGCCTAAAACTGAACCTTCTTCTCGTATTGATACTGAAAATCTCACCACTGAGATTCCACTTAGAGAAGAAGACATCCAATCTGAAGAGCTGATTGACGTTCAGATTCTACCTGAAGTTCAAACACTTTCAGATAATCTCACCACTGAGATTCCATCACCAACTTCAGGGAGTAACAGTACTAACTTAGTCAATATTCCTATAACTGTTGCTACTAACAATATTATGGCCAGTTCAGATAAAGCTACCTTGCAGGAAATTCAACAAACTGAATATGTAAGAGCCAACAATCAAGGGGGAACAAGCATAATCCATCAGATTGAAGAAGATTTCAATCCATTTCAAAGAAGCCCTTCAGTAACAACACCACCTCCTAGTCAAAGGATGGACCTCATGATTATCACTGAAGAGGACATACGAAGAAGAAGAAAATGGATTGAAGATCACCCTACTGACTCAGTGATTGGAAGTCTACAAAGAGGAGTTCAAACAAGGAATCAGATTCAAGCAGAAATGGTCCAACCATTAGCCACTGTTGAAGCTCCTACTGACTCCACCACTGAAGAACAACTGATGATTAAAGCAGATGTGGCACTGTTTTCAGTTGAAAACTTTCTACACAGCTGTTATCTCTCCAACATTGAACCCAAAGACACTCAGGAAGCCCTTCAAGATGTTAACTGGGTCTCCGCTATGCAAGAGGAACTGAATGAATTCACTAGGAACCAAGTTTGGGAACTTGTGGATCGTCCTAGGCATCAAGGCATTATTGGTGTGAAATGAGTCTTCAAGAACAAGAAAGACGAGCTAGGAGAAGTTGTTCGCAACAAGGCTAGACTGTTGCCAAAGGTTATTGCCAAGAAGAATGAATTGACTTTGATGAAACCTTCGCACCAGTAGCCAGACTGGAAGCTATCAGACTCTTCCTCACCTATGCAGCTCACATGAAGTTTAAAATCTACCAGATGGACGTCAAGAGTGCATTCCTGAATGGCGTACTAAAGGAAGAAGTCTACGTAGAGCAACCACCAGGATTTGAAACTGACTACACCAAAGTGTACAAGCTACACAAGGCTCTTTATGGGCTGAAACAAGCTCCTAGAGCTTGGTATGACACTTTGTCTGTTTTTCTTATTGAATCAGGTTTCAAGCGAGGATCAGTGGATAGAACTCTATTCACAATCAAGTATAAATGAGACATATTAATCATTCAGATTTATGTTGATGATATTATATTTGGTTCGAAGTCTCAGATGCTTTGTGACAAATTTGCCAAGTTGATGAAGACTCAGTATCAAATGTCAATGATGGGAGAGATGAGACTCTTCCTAGGATTCCAAATCAAGCAATCCCCTGAAGGCATCTTCATCAACCAAGCCAAATACACAAAGGAACTGCTCAGCAAGTTTGGCGTTCAGAATAGCAAAGCCGTGAAGATACCAATGAACACAAATGGAAAGATTGAACCAGATCCTGAAGGAAAGCCAATCAGTCAAACTGAGTATAGAGGAATCATTGGATCCCTTCTATATCTCACTGCCAGCAGGCCAGACATCACCTTCGCAGTTGGAGTGTGTGCTCGCTATCAAGCAAATCCAAAGGAATCACACTTGGAAGCTGCAAAGAAGATTCTGCGCTACCTGAAGAGCTCACCCAACCTTGGCTTATGGTATCCTTCAGATGATAACTTAGAACTAACTGGTTATTCTAATGCTGATTTTGCAGGTTGTAAGTTGGATAGGAAATCCACTTCTGGTACTTGTCAGTTCTTGGGAAACAAGCTTATAAGTTGGTTCTCCAAGAAGCAGACATCAGTTGCTACATCAACCACTGAAGCTGAATACATGGCTGCTGGAAGTTGTTGCTCACAGATTCTCTGGCTTAAGCAACAACTCAGAGATTATGAAGTGCCTACCACTCAGGTTGCAATCTATTGCGACAGTTCAAGTGCCATTGTCATTACACAGAACCCAGTTCTACATACAAGGTGCAAGCACGTGGACATCAGGCATCACTTCATAAGAGATCACATTGAAAAGAAGGATGTCACCATTGAGAAGATCCATACTGACATTCAACGAGCAGACATCCTCACCAAGGCACTGGAAGAAGCTAGATTCAAAATGCTAAGTGGAAGTCTTGGCTTACTGAATCCAGATCTCTCCTGAAAGTATTCACTGAAGGTACAACTCTAAACCTATCAAACTGATGTCTTAAAGACTCACTGACTCAGTATCCTTAGTATACTGAAGTCATGATCAAAATAAGACACAAAACAATGTGATGATTACATTCTGGATAACTCTATATAGTTATCTCAGGTATCAAGTCATCACACATTGCAAAATACATGTTAGAACTAACCTTGCAGGTCACTAAAGTAACCTACTGAAGAAACTTCAGAATCTGAAGTTTTACAAAAGCCAAGTCCAAGATACTACTTCAACTGAAAGTCTTCAGGACAAGCATAAAGATATACTCAAAATCTGAAACTTCAAGTCTACTGAAGTAAATACAGAGTCAAATCTGAAGTATGTACACGTGGCAAGAATCTGAAGCTCAAATATAGCACTTCAAAATCTGAAGTCACAAGTCCACTGAAGTATATACAAAGTCAACACTGAAAGAAGCACACGTGGCAAAGAATTTGAAGCTCAAACTGAAGCACTTCAGAATCTGAAATCACCACTGAAAGAGAGTCATTCAGTTGCTAGTATCAGCAACTGAAGTTAAACACTTGTATTTATTTCGCACATTTATTGCTCTAAATGTTTATCTCTTTAATACTGAACTTATGTCAAAATCGTAATTATGTTTTAGCGTACCTCATTTTTCGCAAACTTAGTTGATACGCTATCAAATGCATTAAATGCGTATCAGAATTGAACAGTGTAAAGTGATTGTACTTGAGTGCTTATTTTAGAATTTTTGACAAAAGAGTTAGTCAAACGTCGCGCGTGAATTACACTCGCCATACTTTCCCGCTCAAACTTATCTCTCTTATACGTGGTCAAACCCTAATCGTTGATTTCAGTAAACCTAATCTAAAAGCCAACCGTTGATCCAAATATATATAACTCATCTTCTCCGACGGTTAATCACTTTTGCATCTGCCCTCTCTTAAAGCCTTACGCTATTCTCTCGCCATAATTCTTCTTGCTTACTGAATTTCGTGTGTTCTCTACTTGTTGATAATACTCACTGTGATTATTTCATTCTCAAATGTATGTATTTTATCCTACTTTAATGATTTGATACATTATTTCATGCAGACTGAAATTTCTCATTTCTAATAATCTCTGGTTTCATTTTCAGATTATCAACATGGGTAAGAAACCATTGCCTCCTGCTTTGACCATGGATCAACTTTGCCAGCGCATCTTCTCTGAGCCTATAACAATTTACTCACAGACTGACGTAGACCAAGCCAAGACCATCTTTGAACTAATTAAATCAGTTGACTTGGAAGCTCTCACATCCCTTCGTCCTAAGCACATTTATTCTGAACAAATTGTGCTGTTCTATATCTCCCTAGGATATGATGGAGATCATTTGGTCTCATCTCTGCCAGTTCGAGTCAAAAACAAAGAAACAGGCGCTATCGAGATGAAGCCTGTTCCTCTGAATGTTACAGAGATGCTTCAATCTGTCTTTAAACTGAAGAATAAAGGAAAGAGGAACCCCAACCAGTTCCTGAAGTACAAAGCAGATATCCAGGAATTCTTTGATGAGATTCAGGCTGATGGTCAGTCCAGAGCCTTCAGTACAACCAACAATAACAAGGGACTCATCCGCCCTGAAATTTGCCTACTATTGGATGTGGTTCAACTGTGCATCCTCAGCAAAAAGCCTTCTCACGAACAGCTTAGCTGGCAGAAGCTGAGCCTGATGAGAAGCATATACGCTACTGATGGATCCAACTGGGTTGCAATAATGGAGGAGCTTCTAATGGCTGAAGCTCAGAAACTGAAGGAAGTAGATGACGAGATCACAATGACTGGAACGGACACCCTGAACCTTGCTACCAAGGTGTTAGTTTTGATAGAGGCGTGTTTCAAGAACGCGGCAAAGCTCTTTCCTGATTGCACACCCTTTGAGCAGAAGCTCCTGTTCAGTTCAAATTTGGAAGTTCTTACTTCCATGCATGGGAAGATCAAAACACTTCAGTTGGAGGCTGATATTCTTTCGCCTGAAGTGGATCCAATTCGCGCCATCGAGGACTACGATGAAGCTGCTCCTTCATCACCTCCCAAGATCAGTCCACCAAAAACTAAGAGGAAGAGGAACCCTACCAGGCGCCCTGCAGGTGTCCTGAAATTGAAAAAGCCCGCACTGGCTTTAGTTGACGAGGACTCTCCACCTCCTTCACCACCACCTTCAGAGGACGAGGCTCCTCAATTCAAACTTGTCAAGCGACCCCGTCGCTCACTCGTACTGGCCGCTGACGTCCAGCATCAGCTCTCTCCTGAAGATTCTCTGACCCTCACCCAAGTTTTCCAATCTTCAGGTTTGCCTCCCTCTCCTCCAAGGTCTCCCACTCCTCCTCTTTCCCCTTCTGAACCTCCCTCATCCCAACCTTACCCTATCATTATCTCATCACAACCCTCTCCTCCTAATCAACCTCCCACTGAAACATTACCACCTCCTTCACCTCCCACTGACACAATCCACCCTGAAATTCCACACACTGAACCTCAACCTGAAACCCACACTGAAACTGTAATCCTACTTCCACCACCAACCCTTATACCCACTCCCTCATTCTCAGAAATCCATTCCACTTTTCCAACTTAAGAACCCCAGCCCAAATCCCCATCACCTGAACCCCAGCCCAAATCCCCTTCACCCACTATCATATATTCTTCACCTGAACCTCAACTACTCTCACCACCTACACAGTCTGACCCTAACCCCATCCTAACTGAACCACCCCCTAGCCAGACTGAACATTCTTCACCACCTACTCAACCACTCACTGCCCCAGAAACTGAACCCCCACGAACTGAATCACACACCCATGCCTCTACTTCTGAACCCTCTGACCCCATTGCCACTCCTGCCCAACAATATCTTAATTCTATTGAGTTACAATCCATCCATCACTTGACAGCCAAATTTCCTGAACTCTTCCACCACCCTCACCTAGCCCAAGCCAGCCAGCGTCTCTGGTCATGGAGGACCATACGCTTCTTGGACTCTCAGGCCCTGCATTACAAGATAGATCTGGATGGCATGAGTACATTTCTACTTGAAGAAGCGGACCTCCAGGCATGCTTTCAATTCTCAGACGCCCATGATGCATTTCTTAATGCTGAGGCATACATCGAGGCCCAACTTGCCCATGCTGAAACTTCAGTTAACCGTGTGTACGTTCGAAGGACTTCCTCTGCTGGTCCTTCTTCTTCTGCTCCTACACAGTCTATGGCCTTAGTGCCTGCTTTTGCTGAATCTACTTTTCCTGAGGACTCTGCCTCAGAAGGTGCTTTCATCCAAGCACACATAAATTTTTTGGCCACTGAACTCAAGAAGCTTTTTGAGGCTGAGAGTTCATGCATGGTCAACCAAACCACCTCCATTGTCAACGCCCTCCAGGCATCTTACTCAGAACAACTGAAAGCTCAATCTCTTATATTTCAGAAAATAATTGATGAGCTTACTGCAGAAAATGCCACACTGAAGAAACAACTCTCTGATCTCCAAGCTGACATTTCAAATCAGATTCAGGCTGCACTGAAATCTCAACTCCCAATCCCGACTGATTCTGTACAGAAAGAAATTAATGCACGGCCTCCTGACTCCTCAAAGATCAACAAACTTATTATCTCCTGCAACCGTAACTAAGCTACCACTGCCTCTTTACGATCAGATTTCGACAACGCTTACAAAGAACTATCTACTCTCTGCACTGATCACGGAAAATCTATCGTTCACCAACGATCTCGCTTGAGATCAGCCAAAAAATGTGCTGACTCGAGTTTTCTCTTGGCTGAGCGAGCGAAGTCAATTGCAGATGCTGCAAGTACGGCAGCAATGAAGGCCTGCACTACTGTACGCAAAAGATTATCCAAGCCTTCAAACGCTGATCAAGTTATTTCCAACTGCCGTGCTCGTCTTAGCCATATTGAACAATTTTGCAATAATATTGTCACTGAACATGATATTGATTATCAATTTCCTGGAGTTCAACCTCTTCCCTGGATCGATGATCAACCCCCTCCTGAACCTATTGCTGATGCCAATAAGGGGGAAGGACAGCAACCTGAAAACCCCGAGCCCATACATGAAGAAGAAGATGAAGAAAGGGCAGAAACCCCTGACATTGATCTGACATATGAAGAAGACAATAGGCAGTAAATGACAAGGACGGACTTTCAGTTACCGTGCCTTTTGATCTGAACCTCATATGTATCTTATGTATTTCATTCTGAACTGAACTCAACCTGTACTGAAAATCTGTACTGAAATCCTTAATGAATGAAATGCAATATTTTGTCTTTTGATCTCAACCTGATGACAATCATCTAGTTTTCCAGGCTCTGATTATATTTTTTTGGTTTGATTTACCTAACTGATTTACTATCCCATCTTTTCTTATAGTTTAAGTGTTCTCCAGTTTAGGGGGAATTTCTTAACTTAGATAGATGTTTTCAGGTTAGGTATTGGCATCATCAAAAAGGGAGAAATTGTTGGGAAATATTTATAAGTGTTTTGATTCAGATTCCAATACCTCCCCTGAAAGATGTAATAAGACCAATACTGAATCTTAGTGTTTTGTCTAAGAACTCATATGTTAGGGAGTTCTAATTTTTCAGGTACACTAAAGGACATCTCCACTGAAGATTCAAGTTGTTCAAAAACTGAAGGACCATCACTGAAGTCTGTCCTGAAGTTTTAGAACTGAAGCCATTCACTGAAGTCTTCATGCCACTGAAGTTCACTTCTGAAGTCTGCACTGAAGTTCAGTACTGAAGTTCTCTACTGAAGTCCTGTACTGAAATTCTCCACTGAAGTCTGTACTGAAGACTTATACTGAAGTTCTCACTGAGTTACAGCCTACTTCATAGACTTTTTATTTATAGCAAAAATCTCAGTTAGGTGAATAAGATCTTGTGTCAGACACCAAAAATGGCAAAAAGGACGAAGACTCCAACGGAAAGAATTCAAATTAAAGCTCTATCTCACAACGGTTATATCCTTGAGAGAGCAGTATAAATACCCCGCTACTTCAAAAGGCTTCGACACCGGTTACCCTACTTTCAAATCTCTATCGCTCTCTGCCTTCAAAACTCTCAATCTTTCAGTTAGAACACTCTAAGCATTCAAATATTCATTTCTTAGTGTTCTTAAGCGATAACATCTTGTAACCGAAGAGTGATTAGACTTATCTAAGTCAACTGTAAAATCACTGTAAGATCATATCCATTAAGTTGGAAACCCTCGACTAACATCGAGAACTCGTGGACGTAGGAGTTTTTATCTCCGAACCACGCAAACCAAATCATTGTCTCTCTCTCTCATTTACATTCAGTATTTCTTATCCATTATATATCATCAATTGAATACTGACTAAGTGAAAAGAGAAACACTGCATTAAGTTTTTTGAAGCAAACGAGTTAAGATTTAAACCACCACATTTCGCACACTTAAGATATTAGTCCATCAGTCAAACACTTTGTGTAGACCGAAGGATTCCTATCTGAAAGTTCATCTTTCTCACTGAAGTTCCCTCCCTTCAGTTCAAGAGCCACTAAAAGTTTTTAACTTGTAAAAATTGACTGAGTGTATTCCCCCCCCCATACACTCAGTTCACTCGTTTCGGGACCAATAGTATTTTATTTAATATAAAATAAATTATTATATAAATTCAAAAATTATATATATAAATTTTTTTTTATAATTTTATGTCATTTTCTTGTATAACTTTAAAGTTTTATAATGTTGATAGCGTGTTCGTGTTCAAATTAAGCAAAATCTCAATAAGTCGGGTAATTATCAGGTCAAATCGATAATGACACGACCAACACGATTTGAAAGCTATAATTAAAAAAAAGGTATATTATGAGAAAACATAAATTTTAGAAAAGAATTGGAAATTATATTTTTAATTAAAAATTTATAAAATAAAATATATGTAAAATTAAAAAATATTAAATAATAAAAATATATGATTTATGTATGGATTAAGTAATTATTTTGTATTATAACTTACAAATTAAAAAAAAAGTCGAATTAGGAAATTTGTACGGACAAAGCAACAATATTTAATTAATAAATTTCATAATAAAAAATAGTGAGTAATAATAGGTCTAGAATTTGAAAGTCATCGAGGGAAAAGTGTGCTTGCTGGTATCCATTACTTCTTCCTCCTCCACCATAGTTGAGTTGTACATTTGGGAGTGAACAAATCTAGAGAGAGATAGAGAGAGAGAGAGGGGTTTTCAAAGGATTTAGTGCTCTATTTTGGATTTCTAAGTTCGCGATCGCTCGTACATTTGATTTGATTTGGCGACTCACTAGTGGTAATTTTTAATTCTATCAACGATTAGCTCTTCCTTTTTTCGTTTGGTCTTTTATGGATTCTGCGATTTGTTGGAGAATTTAGATTAACACACTCCTTTATTCTGTTTTTACAGTTATATATATCACCGCGACAGAGAAATAAGATGGTAAGCTTGTACTCACCGCTGAAGATTTTAGGGTTTATGTTCGTTTGGGAGGTTTTGGTTGTTGATATAGATTGGTTGATTTGTTTGGTGTTTTTTGCAGCTTCCGCTTTCGTTACTCAAGACTGCACAAGGACACCCTATGGTACAATTTTGCCTTAATTCTCTATTGTGTTCTGCATTATTTTCCTTTCAATTTCTTGAGCAATTTCAGAGGTATACCAGAGCTTTTATTCTCCTATCACTCCATTAGTTACTTACACTAATGCGGAAATATGTGTTACAACCTCTGCTTTTGAGCTATTGTTCACAGCTATATTATGTATGTGTGTGTGTGTTTATTTTGTGAACAGCATGTTCGTCTTTATCTCCTCAAACTATGACGCAAACATCATTGGAGCAAATGTAGACTAATTATCGTTTACATGGTTAACAGTTGGTGGAGCTGAAAAACGGGGAGACATACAATGGGCACTTGGTTAACTGCGATACTTGGATGAACATCCATCTCCGTGAAGTTATCTGCACCTCGAAGGTGCATGTCTTTTGTACTTGCTCTTTGAATTACTCAAAGTTGTCTTTCCAGGTTTTTTTGGTGTGGTATGTTTTATATTTCTTCTTATATATATTTGAATGGCTTGAATCATATGTAGGACGGAGATAGGTTTTGGCGAATGCCAGAGTGTTATGTCAGGGGTAACACAATCAAGTATCTCAGAGTTCCGGATGAGGTACTCCTTTATTCATTTTTGCAATTGTAAATCATATTTTCATATCAGTAGTCGAACGCTGTTTCCATGGGAAAGAGCAGTATAATTTGTGTAGCTGCTTTCTGTTGATGTTAATTGCTGCCAACTCTAGACAACTCATTTATCAGTTCCCAAAATCTTCCAATTCTTGATCAGAACTTTCTTTGAGCTATTTCAGTATACTGTGGATCCTCCATATAATGCATCACTAGCTTCCGAATTAATTTTATTTGATCAGTAACTGAACTTCTTAATGTGTTCAAGAATGTTGACACACATTAATAATTTAATATATAACAAGGTTTTACTGGATGTTATAATAACTTATAATTTGACTAATTTTCAGGTGATAGATAAAGTTCAAGAAGAAACAAAAAGCCGTTCTGGTAATTCATCTTGATTCAGCTCTTGTTTAATTTATAGAAGGAAAGAGTCATATTGGAATTAGGGTTTAGCCTAAGACATGATGTAGCTCTGATAATCTCTGACTCGTTATTTTGCATGTAAAGTTGATCCATGTTTTTTTTTCTTTTGCTATTTCACAGACAGGAGGCCACCTGGAGTTGGACGTGGAAGAGGAAGAGGAGGTAGAGAAGAAGGCCCTAAGCCAAAAGGTGTTGGTCGTGGTTTGGAGGAGGGAGGTGGCCGAGGTGCAGGTGGTGGTCGAGGCAGGGGTGGAGCTGGAGGAAGGGCTGCAGCAAGAGGTCTGTCATCTATTTTTTGCTTTGGTTACACTATGTGATGAAATGTGGAATAAGCTGTTGATTCTTACTTGTGCTACGCAGGTGGTGGTCGAGGCTCCCGATGAACTAGCCAGATCCACTGAAGTCCCAAGGCGTGGTTGTATTATTTTTTTGAGACCATTTGTGTTTCCACCATATTACATTTTCTTCCATGTTCAGTTTCCTGAGCGAGCTTGTTATGAATAGTAACCTGCCCTATCGACATGCATTAATTCTACAATATTTATTTACTATTTGGTTTGTACAAGTATGTCGGTGTTAGATTTTACTACGTTAATCCAGAGTTGTATTTATTCATCCCTAGAGTATGTACTCTGTAATACATTTCATTCCCCTTAAGATTGCACAACTCTTCCATTTCTGAAAACGGATAAAAACTAAACATTACATCAGAAGAATGTAAAATATAGCTCCTTTTGTGTTAATGTAAAAGTCCCCACATTTAAAGAAATTGATCTACCCACAGTATCAGTAGACGCGACTAATAATACAACTACATTTTAGAAGTGCTGCCATTTTTTTTAATTTTGTAAATAGGCTGGTATCAATTTTGACCTCACAAGTATAAATAAAATACGATCATCACACAATATTTAAATAATTTCATTTAGTTTTTCATATTTTGTATTACACTATTACTGCTAAATGTGAAGATGCTATAAAGTAGATGAAAACAAATTAATTCCATTCGCTACCCCCATATTTTGAAATAAGTAGTAACAAAAGTATGAAAAAACTCAACGTTACAAACACATACAGGAAAAGGAGGCTATAAATTCTAGTAAGGACAATGTCTTTTTCTGTGGGTTTTATGCGATTTCTCGACCAATGTACTTGATACCCAGGAATTGTTCGTATCCGTGGATTCATCTGATAACCAGCAACACAAGCGACCATCTTCGCCTCCTGACCATCCAAAAATGCCTCGACTCGTACTTTTTCCAGGTACGCTGGATACAGGCAACACACTCCTCACGATGCCTGTATGGCCGTATTGGAATACAGCCTCTGCAGTTCCAATCTTCTTTGTACTACCAAAATTCACAGGGAAGTACCCAAAGGTGCCGTCATTTGTACCTCCAATCGCCCATAGTCGATCCTCCTCAGGTGAATAGTGACAATCGACAAAGTAGTCAACCTGAACCGTCAATTATAGCACTATTTAGAGAGAGAAATTGCGAGTTAACGCATCAAAAAAAGGTAAAACACTAACTTACATTATCCAGTGTCCAGCTCTCAGATGCTAATGCACGGGTATTGTCAAAGCTTGCCTCAGGTCTTGATTCATTCCAATCCCAAACACTAAAAGGGGAAATAAAGTGAGACATTACCGGTAAAATATTATGCAATGGTATCTTGTAACAAGCCACACCCTAACACATACCTCAAAGTTTCAATATGTGTTAAGCACCACAATTTATTACTTGCCTCACCACAAAATCCAACTTTTCCAATTGATGCTTCCACATTGAACACCTTAACATAATGGAAATGAAAAGTATGAGCAAGAATTGTAAACCTTCAGAAGCGGATGTATTGAATATATGAAGGAAGACAAAGAAGCATGCAGAAAAAGGTAACAGAGACCAAAGATGATCATCTCACTTACTGACATCAAATGATCGTCATCATTTATTTCTCCACTGGTGTCAAACAGACACATAAGTCCATCAACTGAAGCAGAAAGAAGCTTGTTTCGATGACCGGGAACAAAGTGGACCTGCAGTTATTGCCTGTCTCAAGTGAGAATTTCCATACAATGATACTAGTATTGTCAAAACAGTCTGCTTACTAGGGATAGCCAGATTGATTGTGTTCTTCCCTCATCTTACTCTCCATTTTCTTTAATAGGATATGTAGGAGGGGCTGCTATTTACTCTAATTTTACTAACTGCTATTTCTACCTGGTCAAGACATCAAAGGCCTCTAATTACCTGAGTAACGTCTTCCGTGTGAGATTCATCCAAGCACGCGGTCTGTTTCATTGTTCTCAAATCCCAGAAAAGAATCTAAATATACACAAGCAGGCATACCAACAACCGTTCAGTATATAAATAAAGGAGAATGGCAATAAGCAACAAAAATTCGTCTCCTTAATCAGAAACTTCAGTACATAATATATTTTTTAACATAAAACCGCAGATGAGAATAAGACTTAACATGAACACTGATTAGTTTGCTTATAGGGATTGTGATACTGCATACATTATTGATACCATTACCAACTCTCTGAGTGGTGAATGAATACTAGTCACCAAGCATGAGAAAGGAAAATACCTGAGCCTTACAACCCGCTGCAATGAGATTACCATCAGCCCCACCAGTAGCGAAGCTGAAAACCTCCTCCCCAGGGCCCGAATTTATGCAAGCTACCTGCATAGGAACGGCATAGAATTTGATATCGCACTTTTCTAAATAACGGATCATCTTCCAAGTAATTACTATCCAAAAAAAAGGACTGATCATTTCAGCAGCAGTAAAGTTGCAAACGTGCAGCAGAGGATTAGGAGAGCGTTAAATACCTGCTGGAAAGACCTGGAATCCCAAGCTCTGACTGTAGAATCGGATGAACAGGAATACAACACGTGCGGAGACGACGGCCCCGCGAAAGAAATCTGGTTGATCGTTGAAGAATGACCTTTGCATTCGCCAAGGTACTGACCCGTCTGAGGCGAGTAAAACTTCACCGCATTAGTCGAAAGCGAAACAGCAATTGACGTCCAATCATCTCTAAGAAATTCAATTCCCAATCAGTATCACCGCAACTACAAACAATAATCATAAGAATCGAAGCAAAAAAAAAAGGAAAATGAAATGAAGGATGAAATTGAGGATAGAATCGTACTTGGCAACAATCTGAAAGACGTAATCCTCGCCGAAGTTAGTTTGAATAGAGTTTTTGAGCCCAAATCGCTTGTAATTAGTGGGATGTGGAGTAGGAACATTTTCTTCTATCTCCATTTCTTCTGGAATTTCCATGCTCAATTTTTCTTGTGTTTCCAGTCTCTAAGTGTGGTTTTAGGTTTTAGGATGGAGCTACTAGGGCTTTTGATTTTGGTGGTGTTTAGTTGGGCAGGGATAATAATTAATAAGGATTCCACTTCTTCATTATTTTTCTTGAAAAGGAAAAGGGGTTGACTGTTAATCCAATGTAAAAGATAGTCATTTGTAAAAACAAAAAATAGTCATTTTTATATTAATAGCCCTACTACAATTCCATGATTCGCCATAATTACTGATTAAAATTAAAACATGCTTTTGTAATTACACGTGTGATTGTGGAGATGAAATTACACGAGCACGACTGTCACTTAATCAAATTCGTGTAATTATGTGTGATTGTAGGATGAAATTACACGAGCACGACTGTCACTTGATCATCCTTGTGTAATTACATATATAATTATAAATATGAAATTACACGAGAACCACATTTCAAGAGCATCAGTCGTGTAATTGTTCAATTACAATATACGAAACTGAATGAGAAAATAAATAACAAAACCACATTATATCATGTAATCGTTCAATTTCGTGCGATTACGAAAATTTATATTTAATCAAGATCATTGAAGTTAAATTATTAAATTTATAGAAAAAATGACTATAATTGATATATTTTATTTAAAATCACTATTATTTATTAAATTGTTTGAGGAATGACTATTATGACATATTAACTCATATTAAAAAACAAAAAAAATATTAAATTATTCAATCCTAAGCAAACTACTTATTATCTACACTAAATTATTCAGTTCCTAGGGTCAAATGGAGTACTATACAATAAAGTAGGGAGGATTAATGTGAACTTAAAACATATACCAAAACATTGTTTAACCAATTCACCAATTAAACGAATCATTTAGGGACAACCATTTTGATGTGAATTATTTATCGTTTCCAGAATATAAGCTTAACCATTCAAGGAAAAGTCCAAAAAACTACAAAGTTAGAGAAAATTCTATTGATAAGGAAATAAAATCCTTAAACATATAGAATAAGGAAATAAAATCCTTAAACATATAGAAAGTGTTTGCTTTGCTTAATTAGCCTTGATTAGGTGTGATTGATAAAATAATTAAGTATAATCAAGTGTTTGGTTCGCTTGATTTGGTTCGGGATAAATTATCATGTCCGCATATAATTAAGGAATTTCTTAATTATTAATCAACTCAATCTTGACTTGATTAGGATTAATCAATCATCATTCCAAAATGCAAATTTACAAAATTATCCTAATCAATTTTATTATTTACAAAAATACAAGTAAACACACACCTCACATATCTCTAGAAAGGGCGATTTAGGTATTATAATATATTTTAGTTATAATCAAATAATTTATAAAATATTATAATCAATCAAACTAAATACATGATTATATAATCCAAATAATCCAATCATCCATTATCCTATCAATCTAATATATCTCATCCACTAAACCAAACGGCCACATTGTGTAACTTCGTCAATTTGAGCTCCGTATTCTTCAATTTATACTGGTTTGATTATATTACGCTAAGTTAGCAGAATCATCATCCAAGAACATTCATTCGTATGAAGATCAATTTCATTTTCACCTAAATTTTCACATAACGGAACTCTCCTTTCACTAGTTCATGCAATCTATTCCGCGGGAAAATAGATAATTAAAATTAAAAAATCCGAAGGAGCTAAAGTAAGCTTGTAACCAGTGGCGGATTTACATGCAAGTTATGCAACCAAGGAGGGGGCTCCCCTACCAAATAATTTTTTAATGTATTTTATATTTATAAAATTGTAAATTTATCGTATTTTTAAGAATATTTGTACAAATATTCTTACATCAGTTTGAATTGCAGAAAAAATTATTTTTAAATTAATACTTGCTAACAATTTTTTCTGCTTATGCCAATGCTGGTAACACTTTAAAAGGAATGTCAACTGGAATTTTGTACGCTGAGAAGTTAGAACAAACTCAGCTAACTTCTTCCAAATCGAATAAATCATTATTAGTCATGAAAAAAAAAAAGCGGAAGCAAATACAATCCAGCTCGTTTCTACACGACTAAGAACACTATCAATTTAACTAATCTGCTTCGGAAAAAGAAAAAGAGAAAAAGCGGTACCTCATTTTCAACTTCCAAAATGGATTAGGGGTAGAAACTGTAACTTGAGAGAGAGAAAGAAACAAAATAGTAGAGAGAGCTAGAAGCAGAATTGCATTAAAAAAGATTTGCATGCAATTTCCAAATTTTGCCGGGAAAAAGATTCTTCGCGATACTGGTAGAGCCAAATTGATTATGGATTGACGGATATGCCTTTTTGGCGAAATGCACAATCCTCCTACAGTCCATTAATAATGGTTTAGTTTGACTAATACTGTGATAGTTTTGCGCAACAATTTTATTTTGGCTCGTTCTCCTTCGTTACAATTCCAAATTTGGATCCGTCTGCGGCTATGGATTCCTATCGAAACAAGCTTCAATTCTGTGTTTTCAAAAATTTCTGATTTTGCACAGGCCAGCGGTCGCTGGGCCTGTGCTGCAGCAGCGAATAGAGGCTCATAGCCAGCGACCGCTGGCTGGCAGTTATTGGCGCGTTTTTAAAGCCTTTTCCAAGCAATTTGAAGGAGAATCACCCATATCTCTCATATAGAACTCGACTCTACAATCTTAGAACTCTTGTTTTAGCGTTTTTACTTGTATTCAACCTTGGAAAGACGGATTAAGGTGGAGATTGATTACTTCTTCCCATAAGTGTAATCATTAGTAAGTTCTTGTTGTTTAGTTCTTAGTTTATGATTATGGTTTGGGTTGAGTAGTTGATCTCCACTAGTTGTTGAACTTCTTATTCGATCGTTTATGTTATTATTACTTCATGCTCGTTGTTTGGATTCGTGCTTATTAAATTGTGCCGATTGATTACCGTTGCAATTCGTTAGACATAGGGTGGGATCGATAGAAGATCCTTGTGTCAGATCAAGGTCCAATCAACTTCGATTATAATTGGAAGCATATTAATCGAGTGTTTGCTTGTTTAACTTGAATTCTTAATTGTGTGGCTTAATACGGAAGTCACAGTCACAATCTAATTATCAAATGCGAAGGTTAGAGATTAGGTAGCTCTTAAGAATTCTAGATAGGTATGTGAATGTGTGTATTAATAATTTCATGTGATGATCGAAACAAGGGTTTAGCTCCTAGAGCCTTAATTCCGGATTTCCATTAATTATATTGTTGTTGATTAGTTAGCTTAGTTAATCATACATATGCTATCTGGTTAGAATGTTTAGGATTTATTGTTTATTCTGTAGCACTTGAATTAGGAAGTCCTGTAAAGCTTTCCATCGATATCCGACCGGAGTTAGCTTGTCACATGCAATCAACCTCGTATAATTTACGAGAACCTAGATTACAAACTTTAGGCTGAACAAGTAACTTTTTCGCATAAAATAGAAAATAATGTAAAAAATGTGAAAGAGAGAGTTAAATACATTTTGTAAAAAGATATATTTTATTATTTTAAAAATAAATTAATATTAATAGCAATTAAAAAGGAAAACAAATAACGAAAATACAAAGATGACCATATCATAGCTCCAAATTTGATATTAACTTCTTTTAATATGTGATCATGATCTTATTTGTTCTTCTTTTTTACGTAATTTGTTTTATTTTTATGTTTCTATCACTTATTTAGACTTTTTTTTTTGAATTGTCTACGATTATTTATACATTTATTTATTTGGTAAACATTAAAGTACAAATCATCTCCCTTAACGGTCATTATAACTAAATATTAAATAGTTTGGTACTAAATGTAAAGGTATTCATGATATGATTAAAATTGTAAATCAAAACGTATTTATGAGGTTTGTTTGTAGTTTAAAATATATAGTTTATTTTTTACGAAATCATAATTTATAATTTAAGTTTGAGTTTTCAAAAAATAAAAATCAACTCAAACCATAAACCACAAAAATGTAATATAATTATTGTATTTATTAATGAACATAGTATTTTATACATAATATAAAATATAATATAGAAGGAAAAAATATATAGTGTATCATTATGGTAATATATTATTTGTCAACTAATTAGTAATACAAATATTTGTCGACTAATTAAAATTTTGTTTATTTATAAATTTAAATTCAAACTACTAATTGACAGGATTAAATTTTCAAATTATAATTATTAATTACTTAAATTAATTTTTTTTCCCCATAATTTCTACTTCTTTTTTGATTCTTCTTAAGTATAACTATTAAATTTATATTAATAGGAAAATTTTGCACTTTTAAACTTTTGCTTAAAAATATTAACAAAATATATGCTTGCTGTTATTTTATAATTATATTAAAAACTGACATGTCGTAACTGTATATTTAATTAATCAACAATTTATTTATACATTAAGCAATATGATAAAAACCAGTAGTAAACCACCAATCAAATCACAACAAGCTAGAATAGTTCAATTTGATTTGATTCAATTTTGATATTAATTAAATTTAATTTGGTCTAAAAAAATTCATACTGTATTTTATAGTTTGATTTGATTATGTGATAAAATCGCATCAAATCAAACTATAAACACCTCTAACCGAATGGAATATATGAGAGGAAAAAAAACATAACCGAATGGTTTGATTTGATTATGAGATAAAATTGTCATTCATTTTCTATCGACATATATCTATAGTTTATTTATACTTAACTGTTAATGTTCGAAATACTAATAATTCATGATAAGGCTATTAATTAATTCAAAAAAATAATGGAATGAGAAAGAGTAATTGTTGATAAATAAATTAGTTAGGTACAAATATATATATGTGAAATTTTATTTATAGCCACAAATTCTCTTTCTATAGCCACACATTTATTAAATAAAACGGAAATATTAATAAATTTACAGATGTATCCTTATAACTACAAAAAGAGTAGGCAGTTTTGAGATTATTCACGTTTTTTTTTTAATTTTGCAGATTATTTAAGATTCATTCATAGTTGGAAAAAAAAAATCAATTTTTTGTAACAACAATCGTAAAAATGAATTAAGCTTCATTATTTGAAGGCATAAAATTACTTTTAATCATCACTTCATACTTTGCAGTAGGGATTAGATTTTGAGATTCGGACTTAATTAGATTTTTTCGGTCTCAACCTAAATTCTGAAAATTGAGATTTTGGATATTTTCGGAACTTTCGATTTTTAAAATTAATTTTAATTTTATAAATTAAGAAAATTTTGTCCCGCTCGACAATTTTGAACATTTTTATTCGGGGCGGAAACAAAAAAATTGATATTTTTCGAGATCAAGACTTCGGGACGAGTAACTAATCATGTCCCGATTGTCACCTCTACTTTACAGTATTGCACATTTCAAATCTTAATTGGTGAATTTTCTAACTTATGATATACGTGGATTAGATAGACGGGTTTTTTTGTAAAGAGAATGAATTATTTAATTACAATTAAAATATTTTCTACGGATACATGAAAACAACACATTCTAATGAGATTATTTTGTAGGAACTGGTGCAAATGCAATTAAAATGATTAATGTTAATTGTTAGGTTTCTATCGACAGTTATGAGGGGAAGAAATAAAATTTAATATAGATATCGGGCCTACATTAAAAGGATGGAAAAGTAAATTTATCCATATTTTTATTTAATTTTAAAAATAAAGGGAGAAATGGGGCTATAAATAAAATTACCCATATGTGAAATCTTGAAGGGTTGAGCCTAGCCCACTATTGATTCAGCCCAACAGTCCAATGTGGATTTTAATATACTTCATAAATAATATGGTACTAGGAGCAAACAAGTAAATAATACTACCTCCGTCCACAATTGATCTTCCCACATTGACCCGGCACGGGTTTTAAGAAATTATGTTGACTTAGTTGATAAAAGGTAAAATGTATTGAATGTTGTATAGTTAGTGGAGAATGGGGTCCACTTTATTAATGATGTGTAAAGTGTATAGAGTAGTGAGTGGAATAAGGGGCCCACATTAATGATTATATATTGAATAGTGGGTAGTTAGTGGAGAATGGGGCCCACATTATTGATGATGTGTTGAGTTGTGAGTGGAGTAGAGAGTTGCCAAAAATAGAAAGGAAGTGGGAAGAAACTTGGTGGACATCCCAATAAGGAAACTTGGGAAGAAAGATCGTGGACGGAGGGAGTATTTATTTTTAAAACAAAAGATAAAAGCTATATTTCCATTCTTATACATACGAGAATATTGCTCTTGTCATCGTATACTTATGTATTACATAAAATAACATGATTACATGACTTCACTTTTGCGTTCATGTATTTCGTCAAATTTCACGAGCATATAAGAAAATTATCTGTACACTAATTTATTTCATTCACTGAGGGCATGTTTGATAGCCAATATAAGATATAGTATGATGAGATTAAATTTGTATGATATATAAGGATTATTTTAATCTCACTCATTCCTTATGATTAAAATATAAGGAGAAATGGTGATTTTGGCACGGGCCTAGTGTTTAATAGCGGATCGAGGTATTAATCACATTTGCTATCAAACACATGATTTGATAAGATAATTTAATCTAATCCTATCATATCTTGTCTGCCAAAGAAGGCCTAAATATATTGAATTATATATAATTCATGAGAAAATCTCTTATCACTCCTCATTCTATTCAATTTTGATGTTAACTTGATTACACAAAGAAATCTCTATTGTCATCGTGTAAATGTTAGGGTTAATTGTCTGTAAATTCATAAACTATTTGTAATTTTAGTTTTTTTCCATGATATTTTATTTTGGCGAATTAATCCATGAACTTGATGTTTCTTTTGATTTCCACAATACTAAATTAGTTCTAAATTAAAGTTAATGTGATAATTTAAATTCCTACGTGACAATATTAGAGAACAAGTTGAATAAATTGTAAAAAAGAGGAAACACAAAATATCTCCAATTATAGTAGAAGATAGATAAATTGAAAACGAGAGAGATATACATAACAAGGAGGAGATCGAGAAATCGAGGTAAATAGATTAAGGATTGCGAGAAATGACCATGCATTTTTAATAAAATAATATCGTTACTCATTTTATGAGATGATAGCGTTTTGAATTGTAACACATATGTATTTTTTTTTTATACAATTAAATTAAAATACAACATCAATTTTGTAAAAAAAGCATAACATCATGAAAAAAATCAAAAAAAATATATTAAATTCATGGATTAATTGGCCAAAATAAAATGTCATAGGAAAAAACCAAAATTTCAAAAAGTTTCTTAATTTACATGCAATTAACCCTAAATGTTAATATATTTTCTCCTTTTAATGAATATTTTATTTTTATTTTAATACTCCCCCGTTCCGTTAAGAGCGGCTTGGTTCATTTTTGCACGTAAAATAAAGAGTAGTGTAAAAGATGAAAAGTTGATGGAGTCCACACATTTTAAAAGATTATTTATTGTCATTTAGGAAACAAACCACTATTAGTGAGACAACTAAAAATGAAAACAAGTCACTTTTAACGGGAATGCGAGTAACATTTGGTGTTTAATTTGTGCGCACATCCCTAATTGATCTCTTCTATCTAGAATTTATATGTCTCACCCATTAAAAGTGGTTTGATTTGATAAAATATGTGAGAGTTTTTTATCAAACAAATCGCGCTTTAAGTGGGAGAAAGTGAGTATTTTTTAATGTAAATAACACTAGAAAGTATGATATTTCGTGCTATATTTTTATATTAATATAAATTTTATATTTCGTGAAGAGATAATCGAAGCTATTATATATGAAAGTAGTACAAATAAGAAGAGAAGTAATCTGATAGCTTATGAAATAGCAAAATATAGAAAATCAATTAATATTTATAAGGTATCGTAAGAATTTAGGGATGTCAATTTAGTCTGAAACTGACGGGTCAGTCCGAATAGACTAATAAAAAAGACAGGTTAGAGCCTAAATATTCTAACCAGAAACAAAAAAAGTCCGATTGAACCGAATCGAAAATATCACGAGCATGATAGGGCTAGCCCAAAAAATGAATGGGTTGACCCGATTAACCAATAAAATATAATTATGACTTAAAAAATTAAACTAATATAATCATTTATGTCAAAATTGTGTCAAATTATTAATAATTTATTAGTTATTATGTAAGTTTATAGTGAAATAATACTTATTTTTCTATCTAATACCTAGTTAAATGTTTCTATTCAGTAAATACGACATAATTTTTGTTATAAAAAAATTTATTATAAAATATTATATATAATATATATATATTTTTAAAATATTTTAACCCGACGGGCTAGCTCGAAATCAAGTGGGTTAGGATTAGAGCCGAAATATTATAAAAAAAAAAAAAACTAATGATCCTAATCGAAAATAATCCAAAACCGAATGAGACCCGAAATCAAATGGGTTGGCCCGATTGACGTCCCTACGTACCCGACATATGATACTTAGCCTACATGACTATATATTTGCATATATATTACATTACACGACCTTGTTAAGTTGTGATTATGAAATTTTATTTTTTTCGTTTAAAAAATACAATAAGACATCATTGGGCATAGTTTATATATTTAATGCACATGCTAACATGTGAGATTATATCACCTATGCGGAATATATTAATTGGCATATTCTAAAGAGTTAATGTATCAAAATAGCCCTTTTTGTTTGTAAAAGATAAATAATAGCCTTCCGGATAAAAAAGATAAAATATAGCCCTTTTTATTTATTTTGGACAAAAATGCCATTTTCGCTAAACACACGAATCCCGCGACCTCGAGGTCGCGGGATTCGTGTGTTTTACGTGAATTATATACAAACACACGAAAC
>JAPKLX010000049.1:2083169-2148819 GCA_026898415.1 Leonotis leonurus
GAGGTCGCGGGATTCGTGTGTTTTACGTGAATTATATACAAACACACAAAACCCGCGACCTCGAGATCGCGGGATTCGTGTGTTTTACGTGAATTGTTAAAACACACGAAACCCGCGACCTCAAGGTCGCGGGATTCGTGTGTTTTACGTGAATTATATACAAACACACGAAACTCGCGACCTCGAGGTCGCGGGATTTGTGTGTTTTACGTGAATTGTTAAAACACACGAAACCCACCCGCGACCTCGAGATTGCGGGATTCGTGTGTTTTAACAATTTAAAATTAAGCAGCCGAAGGTGAACAGCGAGCAACCAGAGATGGAGAAGGCGAGCGACGATGATTTGCCTACACCGACGACGAGCGACCGGAGAAGAAGAACGACGGACGACGATGATTTTTCAATATTTTATGGAAGAAGATAAATTTTCAAAATATAAAAATATGCAAAATAAAAGCAAAAGGTTAATTTTGTCTAATATTTTCAAAAAAGACTATTATTTATCTTTTTTATATTTAAAATTATTATTTATGATTCTTATTAAAAAAGGGCTATTTTGATTTTTCCCTCTATTCTAAATATAGATAGAAGTATATTTCAAAAAAGAAAAAGGAATTAGATAGACTTGTTCAGGATGAGATTTACTTTCTATCATGTTTCACAATTAAATTTTAATTTATTTTTAAATTTTAATTTTCTATATTTAATATAATTTTATATTATGTAATAGAGCTCATCGATCACACTCAAATAAGATATTATAATATTTTTTAAAACGTTTAATGTTATTTTAATTATTTTTTTGGGCTATTCAAAATTGAGTATACTCCGTTCGTCCCAACTAGCTTGAGCCACATCTTTTCGACACGGGAACCAAAGAGTTAATGAGTGTATGTTTAAAATATAAAGTGATGATAAAAATATATACTCCCTTCGTCCCATTAAATTAGACTTATTTGAAAAGTAGATGAGTGTATTATTTTAATACAAATGGGTCTAATTTAGTGGGACAGATGGAGTATTATTTAACTTTGTGTGTAATAAAGTTTTTCTAAAAAGGAAATGACTCAAATTAGTTGGGACGGTCTGAAAAGGAATACGACTCAAGCTAGTTGGGACAAAGGAGTATAATTTTTTTTAAACATGTTTTTAAATAATTGTAAATTATGATTCAATTTATTAAAAAAATTATTTTTAAAAATATTATTAAAATAACAAATTTGAGCGTGAGACACAGAGAATGAGACACAAATGTGGGACAATGAATCTCATCCCGACTTGAACTAACTTGAAACTATATGCATCCTCTCGAGCAATATTTTTCTATATTACTCCCTCCGTTTTTTAGTAAATGTCCAATTTTACTAAATCACACATACCAATACAATGAAAATTTTACTTATATACCCTTTATTGAATAGCATAATAAATACATTCATACAAATAATATCAAATTCCAATAAGTATTAAATAAGGGCAAAATTAAAAGATTGTCATAAATATACTCTAGAATTTTGAAATAGGACACTTAAAAATAATCGGAGGGAGTATATATAATCTCATACAACTTAACTTTTTTAATTGAATTACATTAAATTTAAATTAAAAATTTTTATGACGGAATACTCAAATTCAAAACATATTGTCTCGAACATTAACCTTCTAGTATTGTACGCACCACTTAACTCGAAAACATAGGCTAAAAAAATCATGTTAATTACATGCCATATTTATACGTACGTTATGTATATTCCACAAGGTGGTTTTACCCATGTAACCTGCTCGGATCGCGATCATGGAATTTATTTACATGCATCCAAAAGTTGTTTATTGTACAAGCTTCTTTTTCTATATATTAATTCCTGTTGTATAGTTGTAGTAATTGGTGTTAAGGGACCATGCATCTATGTCGAGTCAATGTCTCGATTTAACTATGAAGTCAACCATCACATTAATGGATGAAAATGAAACCCAACTGAAGAAAAGGTTGTAATAAATTGAAATAAGGATAATATAATAATATACGAAAATCGAAGTGTTATAACATATACGTGTGTGTGTGTGTGACAATTGTTACTTCTTGGCCGCACAGCCACCAAATTAATTTCGTGTTGCAACTACCAATTCCTTGCTTGCATATACCAAAAACCTTGCGCACCATTCTAAGTTAGTCCTTTTCATTTAAATGTCATCGTAACTACCAATTGTATTCATAACCAAATTTAGAAACATATATATGGCTACTGACATTTCGAAAATGGCTTCTTATGTTTGTGTAAGCACAAGACACAACTTCTTCTGATATTATTGTAACGATTCTTACATTTCCCAAGACCCAATAAGCGATCCATCTTATTTTGTCGAATGGTTTTAAATAGGATGTACATACATAATTTTTGTTATTTCGAAATTGAAAATATATATCTACATATATAGTCCCATGATTGGTGAGGCACGATAGTATATTCATTCGAATTAATATTTGAGCGAACACAGCCTTAATGGTTGATTAAAAGGCTATTCAGATTTCTATGAATAGTAATTAGAGCGACGAGCTGAGGCGTTGAGGAACAAACACGATGCATGGTATCACTCAAAATCAAAATCAAGTGGTTCACAACCATGTTAAGTCACTCACCTTCCTCAATTTATTACCAAGTGTCTCGTCAAACAACTTTTCTCTTTTTGCATCCAACTCACGTGCATGATCGCTCTTTCTTTTATTCCAATTCAAATCAAATTTTGGTATTCCAACCTAATTAATTACCAAACTATTAAGTAAGACACTAGTACTACTACTCATTTAGGACTATTTCCTAATAACTTCACTTCCAAATTAATGCCCACCTAGCTATCTATCAATTTTCACAACCACAATATATAATAAATTCCATCTCCACTTAATTCTTTTCCAGGAATTTTATTCAGTTAGCTTTACGTGGTTAACAATTTAACAGGGTATAGTGAGTGCATGGGCCCTACATGCATCTGTCTCAAAAACAAAATTCTATTTTTTATTTTATTTATTTTGATATTCCATGATGAATAATGCTAAATGAAATAGGAGACAATATCACAAGTAACGCAATTAGAGTGGGGGTGCGATAATAGATTGTTTGGGAAGGTTATGCAGAGAATTAATTCATATTGGTGCAGAAGTGGGGCATGCATTTATTGAACTTCATACTTCAATTATAAATGGAAAACGTACACTCACACGCCACAACCAACACATGATGATCATGTAAACTTAAAAAATTTGGTTTTCAGAAATAACACTTTTGAATTACTCTTATTTTCCTTTAAAGACTATATATATAAATATATAAAGATATGACTACAAACAGTGGCGGAGCTGGGGAGTAAGGGTAGGCTCAAGCACCCGCACAATTTATTTATTTTTTACTTTTATTATTGATAAATTTTCTGACACAACGCCCGTTACGTTCTACGAATACGCCATTTACGTTCTACGAATAGTTCTCATAGGTATTACATCTATTCAAAAATTAGTCGTGTTGAACCATCAATCGTTTTGCCGATCATTGCTCCACATATTTTTGTGTTTTCATATGCGTTAGTCTTTATAATGAAACACATCTGGAAAAAAAAAATTATGCATCCGCCCCTAACGGGAAATATTTGACATATATAAAAAAAGTTATGTAATGAAATGTTTTAATGATCGACTAAATAATTCTATTCAAATTTTTTTTATTACTTAATGAAATGATATATCTGTAGGAAGTGGATTTAACATACAGTGTACAAAAGCGTTAAATCCCTAAAACATAAATTCTCTAGCATGATAAATCTGAAGCATTATATGAATATTAATTAGAAAGATTGACCAGCAAACGCCATTGAATTAAACGGAAGAGGATTGACTGATTGGATGACTTGATGGAACTTCCAGAGAATGATCACGCCTCTTTCTGAATGTTCTAAACCGATGGAGAAGAATAGAATCTTAGTTACGTCACTTCTCTGGGGATCATCCATCCTTTTATATTTAATATATTTTATCGTAATTGCAAGTCAACTCCTCAACAACTATACAATTACATCTAGGGTTATACACATTATATAATAATAATTAATACATTCTTATTATACATGTGACCATATTAATAATTAATCAGAAATTAATCCAACAATCTTCCACTTGGGCACAATATATAAGTCTTGATAATGTATTACAACCGGAAGCATGCTTAAACAAAAGTGCTATTATAAGTTTGTGTATTTAAAGAATCTCGTCCATCAACTGCACTCATACAAGGACTAAAGTAACGTTTGCCAAAATATAGCTCGACTATGCCGACAGTAATCACATGTACAAATACAATCGAATGACATAGATCAGATGGTATAACGAAAATCAGATATATAATCTATTTTCGAATGGTCCTCTTTAGACCTTTAAACTTAAGGCGAAGGTTGAGAAATGCAAAATAATAAACTGAAACTTTAATCTTGATCAAGAAAGTAACTTCATTAAAGGCGAAGTCATTGTATTGCAATAAAACATCGTCATAAGTATCGATAAGCATTAAATACAGCTCCCACTGAATCTATACAACGTCATCCAAGGATGATATATCCATACTAGCTACATGCTCATGAAAGACCTTGGGCACTAGGCCCTTAGTAAACGGATCTGCTATCATGGAGCCAGTTCCTATGTGCTCAATCGAAATTAGTTTATTCTGCACCTTCTCTTTCACAACTAGGAACTTGATGTCGATGTGCTTCGACTTTGAAGAGCTCCTGTTGTTGTTGGAATACAAGTTATCATGACTTTCTGTAGGTTAGCATGTAATCTTTTGTTCTCTGTAGGTATCTTAAAATCCTCTTGGCTGCTTTCCAGTTTGTCATCCCAGGATCACTTAAATATCTACCTAGCATTCCTACTATGTATGCAATATCCGGACGCGTACATACTTGAGCATACATCAAACTTCCTATTGCCGAAGCATAAGGAATGTTCTGCATTTGCTGAATTTCAAGGTTGGTTTTAGGGCATTGAGTGAGGTTAAATTTTTCTCCTTTAGAAATTAACATGGGTATCTACTGGTCTGCATCCTTGCATACTAAATCTCTTAAGAACCTTTTCGATATAATTTTTTTGTGATAATCTAAGAACACATTTAGATCTGTCATGGTGTATCTGGATTCCTAATACAAAAGAGGCTTCCCCAAGATCTTTCATCTCAAAATTCTTAGAGAGAAATTTCTTGGTATCCTTAAGGAAGTTTATATCCTTAGAGGCAAACAGGATGTCATCTACATAGAGAACCAGGAAAACAAATTTATTCCCACTGAACTTATGATACACACAATCCTCAACTACATTCATCTCAAAACCAAATGAGAGAACAACTTCATGGAATTTGTGGTACTATTGACGAGAAGATTGTTTGAGTCCATAGATGGATTTCTTTAGCTTGCAAACCATTTCCTTCAAGTTACCTAATTCGAAGTTCTGTGGTTGCTGCATATAAATTGTTTCTTCAATGTCTCCATTGAGAAACGCAGTCTTAACATACATCTGATGTAGCTCAAGATTAAAATGAGCAATTAGTGTCATAATTATTCTAAATGAGTCTTTCGATGAAACTGGAGAGAAAGTCTCAGAATAATCAATGCCTTCTTTCTGAGTATAGCCTTTAGCTACAAGACGTGCCTTATACCTTTCCACATTACCATTTGCATCTCTTTTGGTTTTAAATATTCATTTACAACCAATGGGTTTTGCACCTTCTGGCAATGAGACAAGTTCCCAAACTTAATTGTCTTGCATAAACTTATACTCTTCATTCATGGCTTCAATCCATTGAGCAGAGTGTTCATCTAGCATGGCCTGACGAAAATTGATAGGATCATTTTCCAGCCCATTAGATTCCTCAGCTTCCATGATGTAGATTTCATAATCCTCAGGAATGGCACTCCGCCTTTCTCTAGTGGATCTCCTCAATTGCACTTGTTCTTGAGGTTGCTCTTGAGGTTGTTGAGTTTGATCTAACTGAATGAGGATATCCTCAATGATATCATTTTGAGGTTCATCCATATCTACTTCTTGAATAATGACAAGAATAGGAACCTGAACACTACTAGAAGCAGTAGTATGATTCATATTTGAATCCTCCTCAAAAGTGATATCCCTAATTCTATTTCTTCCCCCAAACATAATATCATCAAAGAATGATGCAGTTCTCATCTCAAAAATGTTTCTAGTTGTGGGATCATAAAATTTAAAGCCCCTTGAGTGCTCAGAGTAGCATAAAAAGTAGTTGCTAACTGTTTTGGGGTCCAATTTCTTTTCATGAGGCCTGTAAGGCCTTGCTTCAGATGGACAACCCCAAATATGTAGGTGCTTAAGACTGGGTTTTCGACCAGTCCAAAGCTCATAAGGCATGTTAGCAGCCGCCTTTGTGGGTACTCTGTTTAGGATATAAGCTGCTGTCTTAAGTGCTTCTCCCCAGAGAGACTCAGGTAAGGTAGAATGAGTAATCATACTTCTTACCATATCCTTAAGAGTCACGTTTCGCCTATTAGATACTCCATTCATGCTGGGTGTACCAGGCATAATGTACTGAGGGACGATTCCACATTCCTTTAGGAATTTAGCAAAAGGTCCAGGACGTTGTTCACCTGATCCGTCATATCTACCGTAGTATTCACCACCACGATTAGATCTGACAACTTTAATTGTTTTGTTGAGTTGATTCTCAACTTCAGTTTTGTAAGCCTTGAACACGTCAATGGACTGACTCTTCTCATGAATAAGATATAGGTAGCCATACCTGGAGAAGTCATCTATAAAGGAAATAAAATACTGTTGACCATTCCAAGATGTTGTAGGGAAAGGTCCACAAATATCAGTATGTATTAACTCCAAGACTTCTATAGCTCTATAGGCTCCTAATTTCTTATTCTTGGTCTGTTTTCCCTTGATGCAGTCAACACAGACATTATAATCTGTGAAGTCAAGGTAATCTAAAATTCCATTAGCCACAAGTCGTTCAACTCTATTTTTAGAGATGTGACCTAGGCGTTTGTGCCATAATGAAGCATAATTTTCTTTATTTAATTTTCTTATAGTACCTTTAGCTTCAATATGCAGGTTTTTATTATAGGAAGTAATTGTTTCCAACAGATAAAGATTGTCATAAGAGTTTAAATAACCAGTTCCAATAACCATTGAATTAAAAGACAAAGTAAACTGTTTGTTTCCAAAGGAACAACAATAACCAAACTTGTCCAATAAGCAAACAGAAATTAAATTCCGCCTAAAAGACGGTACAACGAATGTGTCTTTTAAATCCAAATAAGAACCAGTTCATAATAACAATCTAAAATCTCATATTGCCTCTACTTCAACCGACTTCCCATCTCCTATATAGATGTATCTTTCACCATCACTGGGCTTTCGCTAGTTCAGACAACCCTGCATTGAAATACTAATATGAGTGGTAGCTCCATAAACTATCCACCAAGTATTTCCAGGTACTGAAGATAAATTAACTTCAGAACAGACCAAAGAGTAGACCGTACCTTTCTTAACACGCCACGCGTGATACTTCGCACAATGTTTCTTTACATGATCCAGCTTCTTGCAAAAGAAATAGCTCAGATCTTTATGCTGTTTCTTCGCAGCCGGTGCTTTAGCAGCAACTTCTTTCTCGAAAGGCCTTTTCTTGCCCTTTCCCTTAGAGGTCGTTGCCACATGGGCACTTTCAGATCTCTCTCTTTTCAGTTTCTCCTCCTCCTGAACACACTGAGAAATGAGTTCATTTGGAGTTCATTTCTCCTTTTGACAGTTGTAGCTAGTTTTAAACTGACTAAACTGAGGAGGAAGTGAAATAAGAGCCATGAGTACTAGGAAATCATTAGTAAATTTCATCTTCAAAGATTTAAGCTTAGAAGCAACATTAAATATTTCCATTAAGTACTCCCTTATGTTTCCTTGACCCTTATATCTCATCGATGTGAGAGTCAAGAGAAGTGACATTAACTCTATTTTGTCATTCTTGGTAAAACATTGCTCGAGTTCGTCAAGGAAAACCTTTGTTGAACTGACTTTATCAATGTCATGACCTCTAAAGGCCTCTGGGATGCTATTCATCATGATCATAAGACTCAGTCTGTTCGAACGCTCCCACCTCTCATACTCCTTTTTTGCATCAGGAGTGCTATCAGCAGTGAGAGGTGCGGGTTGTTCAGACCAGAATACCAAGTCCAGATCTATGCATCCCAGCATTATCAGTAGGTGTCGTTTCCAATCCTTGAAATTGGTCCCATTAAGCATGGGAGGTGGATTAATGTCAGGTGACAAAGTGGTCATGGATGACATATTAGCTGAATTAGAACAAAAGAATAAAGTAAGAACTTGATAATAAAATTAAGTAATGAATGCACAACAAAGACTTTAGGTCCTAACTAATGGTCAAGGTGTCTGAACCCCATCCGAGATACCAAGCGCATCACCAATGTCTATCCTTTGGGCTTCAACATTGACTGCAAACAGTACTCTCGATGTAGTGATCAAGTGATGACAGAAAATGGCGTGTCGAACAACAATCAGTCTTTGGATTGTCTTGTTGAACACACAAGTTCATCTGGATAACTGTCACACATTTATCCCCATAGTATGCGTAGACAACTCTGCCAGATGCAGACCTTCCTTTGGGCCGATCACGCAAACGCATGAGTTGAAAACACAAAACAACCATATATAGGGCTAGATACAGTAGTCTACACAACAGAGGTCACTTTGGCGATGTATTGCTTCAACTAAAACACCTAGAAGTTGAACATGGTATGTGAAAATAACATGTTTGGCGACTGAATTGGCGACCCGGATCGGCGACCAAAAGGCCCCTCAGGATCGACGATTGCCGAAAGAGGTCAGCACAAACGACGACCAACTCGGCAATCGCCGAGTTTGCAGTGCTCGAGTTCGGCGATCGGGGCTCGGTTGCCGAGTCCGTCCAGCAAGATCCGCGACCCCATTCGGTGATCCGGGGAATCGCCGAAATTAAGGCGCGAGAACGGCGATCGGGGCGTGGGTCGCCGTTTTGTTTTTGCGAAAAAACGCGATTATAGCCGGAATTTCATGCAATAAAACGCATAGAAAACATGAAATAAACCCTTCCCCGCATGATTGCAACATAAACCCTCATGAATTAACACCCAAACATGAATCATATGGCATAAACCCTAGTTCGCAGCGGAAGAACACATAAAACATGATTTCTTATATCTCAAACGGTAAAATCATGTAAAGGATCATGAATCATAATCATATAATGGCCTAATCTCAGATAAACATGCATAGAGTTGCTCTGATACCACTTGTAGGAAGTGGATTTAACATACAGTGTACAAAAGCGTTAAATCCCTAAAACATAAATTCTCTAGCATGATAAATCTGAAGCATTATATGAATATTAATTAGAAAGACTGACCAATAAACGCCATTGAATTAAACGGAAGATGATTGACTGATTGGATGACTTGATGGAACTTCCAGAGAATGGTCACGGCTCTTTCTGGATGTTCTAAACCAATGAGAAAGAATAGAATCTGAGTTACGTCCCTTTTCTAGGGATCATCCATCCTTTTATATTTAATATACTTTATCGTAATCGCAAGTCAGTCCCTCAACAACTATACAATTACATTTAGAGTTATACATATTATATAATAGCAATTAATACATTCTTATTATATACTCCCTCCGTTTTTTAATAAGTGTTCAATTTTACTAAATCACACATACCAATAAAATGAAAATTTTACTTATATACCCTTTATTGAATAGCATAATAAATACATTCATATAAATAATATCAAATTCCAATAAGTATTAAATAAGAGTAAAATTGAAAGATTGTCATAAATATACTTTAGAATTTTGAAATATGACACTTATTTAGAAATAAGAAAAAAAATGAAATAGGACACTTAAAAAAATGGGAGGGAGTATGTGACTATATTAATGATTTATCTTAAATTAATCCAACAATATCATATTATACTAACAAGATCGGTATATATATTTCATTAATGCAATTATATATTACACGGTTGGACAATATATCATTTGATCGGTAAATAACTTAAATGGATCAGTTATTACGTGAAATAATCACTTACGTCAGCCAAAAACTATATTGAAGAAATTTTGTAATTAATAAACAGAATTAACACTCAAATTCTTGAATGAACCTCTATAATGCCACGTGGCTTTACTGCAGCCGTGATCACATACATTCCTGCTGTTTTTGCTGAAGCCACTACTTCTAGAATGTGGGTATGGATTAAATTTAATAAATCGATTTATTTATTCAAGTCTACTCTGTATTCCATTCTTTCAAGTTTCAATATAATTAATTAAATGACGGATATATATATATATATATATGTATATATATATATATGATGTTTTTTTAAAGATGATTACGTATTTAAAATGTAATTTTGTTTCTAAGAATATGTCATCCTATATATATACCTCAATTACAGACACATATTCGAATTTACAAAGTAATTAGTAAATACATTTCAAATTAAAATGTGGATCTAGTTATTCATCGAATTTCGTTTCATGCATGTTCCATTTAAGTTTGTTAATTTTCTATAATTTGATATCCAAATTACTATACTCATTCTAAGATAATTAAATTATAAATTTAATTCTTTTAGGATGAGTATTGTTTAATAAATTTTTGTTATGTTTTTTATCTTCGTATCGTTTTGTTTAGAGTATTAGATTTTTTTATTTTCATACTCTTTTTAGTTTGTTTTTACGCCGGTCATATGTTTTCGTGCTTTGGATGTAGGGTGAGGAAATGAGAGAAGAATGGAGCTGGAAGTGTTGCCTTGTGCGTCGCCATGAAAAACCGAGAAAACCGGATGAGATCTTGTTAGGAGTCACGGGCAAAAGACGAGAGGAGAAAGAACGTGAGAGCATGGCCATACGCAAAATTGTTGCGTTTTGCGCAATAATTTTGTTTTGACTCGTTCTCCTTCGTTACAACTCCGAATTTGGATCCGTCTGCGGCTACGGATTCCTATCGAGACAAGCTTCAATTCTACATTTTTAAAATTTTCGTATTTTGCACAGGCCAGCGGTCGTTGGGCCTGTGCTGCAGCAGCGGACAGAGATTGCAAGCCAGCGACCGCTGGCTAGCTGTTGCAGACGGGATTTTAAGTATTTTTGGGCATCATTTTCAAATCTCTCTCTCCCCCAACACTTGTACTCGAATAGTTTACTCCCAAAACACCTTTTTACTGCTTTCTTAGTTTATTGTTTAAGAATTCCGATGGATTGAAGTGGATTCCAATATTGGATTCTTACTTTTCAAGTAGTAAGTTTCCTTTCTATGGTTTCCTTTTGTGATTCTACCTTATATATAATTCTTGGTTAGATCCTTACTTGGATTAAATGTTTATGTTATTATTTGATGTTTGTTTGATCTATGCCCTTGATTAACTTGTTTTGTATGGAGTTTAATGCGTGATCACCATTAAATTCTTCTGTATATGTTAAGTAGATTGATCATTTACTTGACATAAGACCTAGGGTTAATCATCATTATTCTAACCGGAAACGTAAGAATAATATTCTATATGAGATTAAGTAATTACTAGAGGTGTGAACTGTATACAAAAGTGAAGATCACGGCCTAGTGTATTAATACGAAAGTAATTTGATAGGCAACTTTCAGTATTCTTAATCTAGTATGGATGCATGATCAATTAGATATTCAATAGGAATTAAGCATCTGATTCTAAAGCTTCAATCCGTTGGTATTCGTTTAGTTGTTTTTAATCTATATTTATTGTTGTTACATCTTATTGTTATGGTATGTTAGGATTTCCCTTTTCTTGTTTTAATAACACTTAGGATTAGAGTCGCCCTGTTAAGCTTTCCATCGAGATCCGACCGAGGTTAGCTTGCTACATGCAATCGACCTCGTAATAATTTGCGAGAATATAGAGTACATACTTTAAGCCAAACATGTATCGTAATTTGATATCAAATATAACCTTACTCCAATCAAGTTTGTTTCAATTTAAATTTTTAAAAAATCGAACGATACATACATACATATATATAAATATATATATATATATAAGCGTATGAATATAATATTCATTAATAAACATAAAATCATTTTCTGGCAATATATTTTGTCTTATGTGGTTTGTTTATATTAAGGTTGCACGGTTCTAAGCGAATACCCATTCAATTTGGCATCTTCAACCCAGCTAGAAGGCGATATCCTAAATCTTATTATTATTTTTAGTTTGTATCTTTAAATCAAAAACAGTAATTAAACTAATTTGTTTTCAATTCCCGAGCAAGCTTTCGATATTAAAATGCCAATTTTAATATTTAATATTGAATTAAGTTATGATGCGTAGTCAGAAAAAATGTGTTATCTAGATGATTGGCTTTTCTCATTGACTGATGATTAAAAATAATATATGTAGAATTAAAATGATTAAAAGGGCATGGCACTAGATTTAATTAAATCCATAAAAACCGGTCGTCCAACTTGCTCCCCACGCATTTGGAACATTCAATTCAATTTCATCAACCATTCAAATAACATTAATATTCAAACTCATCAAAACCATTCTCCTAAATGTCAATTTATATATTTGACGTGAGCATAAGTGACGCCACATGTCACATAATATATATGAACTTTTTAATAAAATTTAGAGTTCATTAATTATATTAGAATTTAATAATAAATTATAAAACTAAAAAAAATAAATAATTATTATAATGAATAATTTATATTGGCCCCAAAAGAGGGTTTCCAACAATCTAGGTATATAACATTGTGACATAAGTTACTCATTAAATGTGGCTACAACTATGCAATTGGGCACGGAAATTAAGAAATTAATTTATTGTGTTTTTGAAAAGTAGACTATTTATTGTAAAAGTAAGTTTGTTTCCGCTTTTAGTAAAGGATTACTTTTAATGAAACAATGTAATAAAAAGATGTGGCCATATTTAATGAGACGAATGAAGTATATGTTAAATATGTCCCCAGACAATGAAAAAGCGGATTAATTATATATGGTATGTGAGTTTGGATTAAACTTTTGTTGAATAAAAATTTTCAAAATCCACCGACAAGTTATTTTATTTAGAAAATTAATCACTTATTTTCCTTGAAAAATAAATGAAATGATTAATTAAAAATATTAGAAATTAATGTTGGATATAAATTTTTCTATAAGAAAGCCAATAATTATAGGAAAACATAGATCGTACAATTATTAACCAAATCAATAATTCAAATAATATAAATCAAACGAAAACGACCGATGATCAAATCGATTAATTTCGATCAGACTTGCTTTAAATTGAATCATAATTATATATATATATCAAAATAATTATATATATATCAAAATAATTATAATTATTTAATATTTATATTGTGGCAAAAATTAAAATACACACGTAATAAGTAAAACATAAAAAATAAACAATCAAAAATAAATTATAAAAATAAATATTTTTTATCTTTATTTTTTGAAATAAAACAATTTTAACTCAATCCTAATTAAAAAATTATAAGAAAATTATGAGATGTTACTATGAATAATATATTTCAAGTACCAATAATAAACTTTTAGGACATTTTAATTACTACCTTGGATCATATTTGTAGTTATTCAATTAAAATTAGTGGCCTTTTTAGGTTTTCACATGCTAATCTTATTAATGGAACCAAACATTCCTTATCAGAGTTAGGTAAACGTCACCTTAAAATGCCGCGAAATTACACGGAAGGAGGACAAAAGTTAGTAGAAGTGAAACAATTAATGAAACGACAATTTTAATATTTATATTTAACTTTTGATTAAACAAACTAGTGTAAGTATCTAATACTACTACTAGTCTACAAGATACGTGTCGTGTCCTTCTTTTCCACCTAGTAAAAAGGTTAGTAAAACAGCTACAAATATTTGAATATTCTTTGTAATAGAGACACAATGATGCTTACATAGCAAAACTAAATCATGCTTATGTTAAAAATAGTAAACTAAATCTTTTGGGGCCAACAAGTATATACATTTATCAACGCCTATGTAATTGTAGCCATCCTCTCGGAGATAAATTATTGATTTAAAATGGAAAATCTATGACAATCATCATACCCAAATAGCTTTTCTTATAGTACTATTTTCTTGATTTGTTCACTTGATATCTTGAAATTTGGGATTTGCCATGTTTATTTTAGAACAAATAGTCTTTTCGTTAATTACTTTGTAAAGTTAATCTAAAGTATCGATGACAATGGGCCGGATTTGGACCGGATTTAATTTGTCCAGATCCAGATTCATAGTTTTTTCATTTTATCCGGATGCAGTACAATTTTTTTGGATTTAAAAAAACTAGACTTAGACCCAAATCCATTAGATTTGCGGATTTACGAGTCCAGATTCAGATCCATATTTTTTTAAACAAATATTCAAACAATAAAATTTTCATCATCCAAATAATATAAGTTTGTACACCATAAAAATGACATAGTTATTCAAATGAGTATATTCCAAAAATTAATATTTGTAATCATCGAGCTGAAAGTGTTCTATATTACTATTACTTTCAAAATCCGCAGCATCCTACACAAATTAAGAAAAAAAAATTATTTTACATAAGCACAAATAATTAATAAAATGAAAATGTCAATGAAATCAATTTGTTCTCCATCCTCATCAGAATTTTCGGTAACAAGGTACAATGTGAGATATCATTGTACACTTAGCCATAAAATAGAAAATATATAAATTATCATTCAGTTAAAATAAGAAAAATAATTAAACAAATAGACAATGATACATTTTGAGATATAAAAAAATAACTATTACATTTAATGTCACCAATCATCTAATTTTGCAAGCAAAAATAATTTAAACTTAAAATAAATATTATATACTATAATATATTTAATTTCGGATCTTGGGTCGGATCTAGACCGGATTTGGGTTTGAAAAAAAAAATTTAGATCCAGATCCAATATTTAAGAGATAAGTCTAGATCCTATCTAAATCCAACGAATCCAAAATTTGTTCGATCCAAATCTGTAAAAATATATCTGAACTTCCAGATCTGGACAGGGTCCTAGACCCATTGTCATGCCTAATCAAAAGTGGAACATAATAATTGGCACATCTTTGTCATTGTGATGGATTTACCTTTATATGGATAATACTCCCTCCGTCCTCTAATAAATGTTCTATAAAAGAAAATTTTTGTTCCCTAATAAGTGTTCTATTTCAAGTTTTAAGAGTAAAACAATACAAAAGTTCTTATTTTATCCTTTGTAATTATTTGAAATTTTTACTTTTTATACTTACAATGTAATAATTAGAGGTATTGTGTGTAATTTATCTTACTATCTTGGTATTTGAATTTTGGTGGCTTGAGACACTTAATTGAGGACGGAGGGAGTAAATATTTTGGAGCTTGGGTTTAATAATTGATATGGTCTTTAATAATTAATATCTTTACTAAATCAACACAATAGAAAAAACTCGGGACCTAGAGGCAGATATATAGTGTGGTTGCTCTGGACTTAAATGTAAGTTGAAAAGTTTCAATTATACATATGTATATTTTTAAAATTCAATATCCTTAAAAATTTAGTACATGTATAAAATACAATTTTAAAATTTTTATTTTTCAGCTTATCCAAATACAAATTTTGGATACGTCCCCATTAGAAGGCTTTCGGGTCGAGTTTATAAAACCAATACTACACTTAATAAATTTACAATCTCATCACATGAGACGCTTGTGATTATTAATCGGAGTGTTTTAGTCATATTTGAAGTTTTAAATACTGCAAAATTCACGACGCACCAACATTATTAGGACAGGGGGAAGTATGTAACTTTCCCCTAATCACGCTAAATTATTATAATTATTTCCCTTCACAAATTCAAGAAAATTCAACACACCACTGAATAATATTATGACTATAACGTCTACTTACTTGAGTCGAGACACGATAGTCGAAATTTACTTCCACCGCCTCTCTCTCTCTCCCAAGTCTCAACTAAAAGAGAAAGAGAAGGAAAAAAAATAAACCACTGATTTATAATATAAATAAAATAAGAAAATAAAAAACATTTGAGGACGTCGAAAATCTTTTGCAGTTGGAAAAACGTAGTATCACATTTTAAGAAACACAAACGTTACACGACAACCAAACACATACAGAAATGTGTATTTAATAATGGGCTACTCAAGTCCACACCAATCCTTAGCGTTGAATTCTGCCTCTCATCGTAGAATATATACCCTATTTATTTTTCTTGATTACTTTCAGACCAGAGCTTGTTTATCACCACACCAAGCTCTCTTATTGCCCCATGCATCCGATTTATTTGCAAATTTTGATGCGAATATCGCAATTCAACTGAATTCCCACTCGTGAACTCATCTTCATTTCTTCACTTGTTTTGTCGAGCTACTGGAAAATCAAAGAGCAGGAATAATAATCACAAAAAGGTACAACATAATCTGTATATTAATTGTTTTGCTTAAGAAGTTCTTGTGTTTTTATCTTTCTTGCAGAGCCTTGTAACAGCTATGAATTTCTCTTGCATGGTGTTTGTACAAATCTTTTTTTTTTTCAGTCTTTTGTTTGTCCTCGCTACAAGCCTACAAGCTCACACACTTTGGTACTTGAGTTGATTATTTGATGATGGGATTCCAAACTTTCCTGTTTCAGTTTCGATTTTGGGAAGAGTTTGGTCTCATCCATCACTCTTGTTGCGTTCTCGCCGCTTCTTTTGACTAATTTAATCTTAAAACTTGAGCACTCTTATCCTCTTCATCATCTGCAACCCCATCTTTTTCTGCCAACACTGAGTCTGATAAAGCCAAAATTTGTGTTTGTATGTTGCAACTAAAAGTAAAAAAGGTGAAATCCTAATCATACTGTATTGCTTTTGATGTTGAAATGTTGTTTAACTTTTATATATAATTTTTAATTTTTTTTTACATGGCTTTCTTTCTTTCTTTCTCTCTGTAAAGCATGATTCTTGTGGCCACTTGGTTTATCACCCGTGTGCTTCAATGTCGCAACGAAATTATTTATACTCATTTTAGTTCATGATGATCTCTTTTCTGTTGAATTAGGCCAATATTTTATTATTATATTTTCGAATATCAATAATCTCTGTTTTTCCTCAGAGCTTCAAGATGGGGGATTGGTGAGGAAAACACAATTTCTTGAAGGGTTGTTTAGAGACTGAAGTTGCCACAAAAATGTCATCATCTTCTTGGATTACGACACTTTCTTGCTCTAGCTCTGTGGCAGAGTCCTCAAGCAGCTCAGTTCCTGCAGCCTTTCAATGGCTGAGATTCATATTTCTCTCTCCATGCCCTCAAAGATTGCTAATATCTTCTGTGGACATCCTATTCTTGATTGTCCTGCTCTTCTTTGCCATTCAAAAGCTCTATTCAAGATTCACCGCAGCACGGCCTTCAGATGCTGAGATTAGTACCCCTTTGATCACTGGCAAGAAGGCTCCTGTTAAAACCGATATATGGTTCAAGCTCACCTTGTTCGTGTCGTTTCTAGCAGCAGTTGCATCGACAGTTTTGTGCATTCTTGCTTTCAGCAGCGAAGCCGAGTTGCAATGGAGGAATGTGGATGGCCTGTACTGGTTTTTCCAAGCGATTACTTATTTAGTGGTTGCTGTTCTTATTGCTCATGAGAAGAGATTTCGTGCAACCACGCATCCTTTGACTCTCCGAGCGTATTGGATTCTGCAGTTTGTAGTTCTAACATTGTTCTTTTCTTCTGGCCTCACCCGTTTGATTTCTTTCCAAGAAAGTGGTTCTGAGTTGAGATTGGATGACATTGGCTCGATTGTTGTGTTCCCTATATCGATCGTGCTTCTTGTAGCAGCGATCAGAGGGTCGACGGGGATCACTGAAGTGTTGAGAGATCAATCTGAACCAGTGTTGGATGCCGAAGCCGAGTACGAAGCCATATCGGATAAATCCAACGTGACTGGCTATGCTTCAGCTTCGATTATTTCAAAAACATTTTGGATTTGGTTGAATCCTCTTTTGAAGAAAGGTTACAAGGCACCCCTGAAGCTTGAGGATGTGCCTACCCTTTCACCATTACACAAAGCAGAGAGAATGTCACAGCTCTTCCAAAAGAACTGGCCTAAACCTGAGGAGAACTCGAAGCACCCTGTGGTGAAGACCTTGGTCCGTTGCTTCTGGAAGCACCTCGCGTTCACTGCCTCCCTCGCGATCTTGAGGTTGTGCGTGATGTACGTCGGGCCTACATTGATTCAAGGCTTTGTTGATTTCACAGCAGGGAAGGGTACTTCCCCTTATGAAGGATACTACCTGGTCTCCGTTCTGTTAGTTGCCAAATTTGTTGAAGTTTTGAGCGCACACCAGTTTAACTTCCACACACAGAAGCTCGGGATGCTTATTCGTTCCACGCTTATAACATCCTTGTACAAGAAGGGGTTGAAGTTATCTGGTTCAGCGAGACAAGCTCATGGAATCGGTCAAATCGTGAACTACATGGCCGTGGACGCGCAGCAGTTGTCTGATATGATGTTGCAGTTGCACTCGTTGTGGCTGATGCCGATGCAGATAGTGGTGGCATTGGTCATTTTGTACCAGTATCTTGGCACTGCAACTTTGGCAGCGTTAGCCGGGCTTGGCTTTGTCGTTGTATTCGTGTTGGTTCGTACGAAGAAGAACAATAGGTACCAGTTTCAGATCATGAGGAACCGCGACTCGAGAATGAAGGCCACAAACGAGATGCTTAGCTACATGAGGGTGATCAAGTTCCAAGCCTGGGAGGAACACTTCAACAAGAGGATCCAATCGTTTCGTGGAACTGAGTACGAGTGGCTGTCCAAGTTCATGTACTCCGTCTCAGCTAACATCATAGTGCTGTGGAGCACACCAGCTGTGATCTCCACCATCACATTCGGAAGCGCTCTCCTCCTCGGTTTTCCACTAACTGTAGGTACTGTCTTTACAACGACGTCGCTCTTGAAGATGCTGCAGGAGCCAATCAGGACATTCCCTCAGTCGATGATCTCGCTCTCGCAAGCCATAATCTCTCTTCAGAGGCTGGATAGATTCTTGACTAGCAAGGAGTTGGTGGATGACACGGTGGAGCGCGTTGAAGGGTGCGATGGTGACATTGCTGTAGAAGTGAAAGATGGGAGCTTTAGCTGGGACGACGAGAATGGGGAAGAGGTAGTGAAGAATTTGAACTTTGAGATAAGGAAAGGAGAGCTTTCAGCAATTGTTGGTACAGTTGGATCGGGGAAGTCTTCCCTTCTTGCAGCAATTCTTGGAGAGATGAACAAACTATCTGGCAAGGTATTATTTTTTGCTAGCTTTTGTGCTCACATATATATATATTGACATGTGGAAATTATCTCTAAGGTTTTTATAGCAATCCATATGTTGTTATTAGCAAATGTCTGAATGCAGTTTTCACTTTGATTTGATTGTTGGTTGGTCTTAAAATCTAATATGTGGATGAATTATGAGTAAGAGTGTATCATGTGACTGTTTATGAAGGAAAAACTGTGTTCTGTTGTGCACAGGTGAGGATATGTGGTACTACTGCCTATGTTGCCCAAACGTCGTGGATCCAGAACGGGACGATACAAGAAAACATACTGTTTGGTTTGCCTATGAACAGGGATAAATACAAGGAAGCTGTCAGAGTTTGTTGCTTGGAGAAAGACTTGGAAGTGATGGAGTTTGGAGACCAAACCGAGATCGGAGAGCGCGGTATCAATCTAAGTGGTGGCCAGAAGCAACGGATTCAACTCGCCCGAGCCGTCTATCAAGATTGTGATATTTATCTACTTGATGATGTGTTTAGTGCTGTCGATGCTCATACAGGGTCGGATATATTCAAGGTATATACTCTATCTCCTATACTGTTGCACTCATCGAACATTTGGTGTCGATTTGATTACGGGAGGTTCATTATTCTTTGCTTGCAGGAATGTGTTAGAGGAGTTCTTAGAGAGAAGACTATCATACTTGTTACACACCAAGTGGACTTCTTGCACAATGTTGATCAGATCCTAGTATGTATTTACGAGTTTCGATCTTTAAGATTGCGACATTTGCTCAAATTGTTTACCTCGACGTTTTTGGATTTGTGAACCAGGTCATGAGAGAAGGCTCCATTGTTCAAGCTGGGAAGTACAACAGTTTACTTGAATCTGGAATCGACTTCAAGGCTTTAGTCTCAGCCCACGACGCCTCCATGGAACTCGTTGATGTGGAGACGAAGAACAAAGGCAGCGCTTCTTCCCCGAGGGCACCAATATCAACTCAAAAATCTTTCAAAGAAAACGGTGAGAGTAACTCTCAGGAGAAATCTGAGCATAAGAAGGGAAGTTCTAAGCTGATCAAGGAGGAAGAACGAGCCACAGGGCAAGTCAGCTTGGGCGTTTACAAAATGTATATCACCGAGTCTTTCGGCTGGTGGGGAGTCGCGATCGTGTTGTTTCTCTCTGTGATATGGCAGGGGAGCTTGATGTCGAGCGACTATTGGTTGGCGTACGAAACTTCGGACGCCAATGCAGCTACATTCAACCCTTCATTCTTCATATCAATATATGCCATCTTTGCAGGAGTTGCCTTTGTTTTAATTCTCTTGAGAAGCCTCTTAGTTGCACTCATGGGTTTGAAGACTTCCCAGATTTTCTTTGGACAGATTCTTCGGAGCATCCTGCACGCTCCCATGTCGTTCTTCGACACGACTCCCTCCGGAAGAATCTTGACGCGGGTAAAGCACTAATTAGCAGAAAGCTTTAATTTTTGGAGAAAAACTCAAGATTCTTACATACTGATCTTCATCCTTATTTAACTCGTGCAGGCATCGAACGATCAAACGAACGTAGATATTCTGATCCCGTTCTTCATGAGCATCACCCTGGCGATGTACATTACACTGATTAGCATCCTTGTGATTACGTGTCAGTACGCGTGGCCTACGATTATCCTCATCATCCCTCTTGCCTGGCTGAATTTCTGGTACCGGGTAAGGCCTTGTGATTATCCTCATCATGAACGTAGGTTTCTCTCTTATTAAATCATGCAAGTGAAGGCCTCGTTCCGGTTTTGCATTTCAGGGGTACTATCTTACTACATCACGCGAATTGACTCGACTGGATTCCATTACAAAAGCGCCGGTCATTCATCATTTCTCGGAGAGCATCACTGGTGTCATGACAATCCGCTGCTTCAGGAAGCAGGAGAGCTTCTGCAGCGAGAACGTGGATCGTGTAAACGCTAATCTACGCATGGATTTCCACAACAATGGATCCAACGAATGGCTCGGGTTTCGCCTGGAGCTAATGGGAAGCTTCATCCTCTGCATGTCTGCATTGTTCATGACAATCCTACCTAGCAGTATCATCGCCCCAGGTACGATCTATAGAGCAAATACGCATGATTTTCGACTAGATTAACAATACCTCCTGGCCTTGTAACTAACTCTATTATCAAGTTAATCAAGATTCAACTATGACTTTATGTGTTGTTATTTCTTTGCAGAGAACGTGGGCTTAGCTCTCTCGTACGGTTTGTCTCTGAACTCGACGCTGTTTTGGGCTATATACATGAGTTGCTTTCTGGAGAATAAGATGGTTTCTGTTGAGAGGATCAAACAGTTCTCCGTAATACAATCTGAAGCAGAATGGAAGAAAGAGGACACCACTCCTCCACCTAACTGGCCTACGCATGGAGACGTCGAGCTCCATAACGTGCAGGTAAGTCATGATTTATCAATCTCGTTCGCTAGAATCTTCGACTGCTTTTGATGTGTAATAAAGATTATTTTTTGATGAAATGCTGGATTTTGGGAATGAACAGGTGAGGTATCGACCAGATATGCCTCTCGTGCTTAAGGGGGTCACACTGAGCATATCCGGGGGTGAGAAGATTGGCATCGTTGGTCGAACGGGAGGCGGGAAGTCGACGTTGATCCAAGTTCTGTTCAGATTGGTTGAGCCATCTGGAGGGAAGATCATCATTGATGGACTGGATATCTCGACGTTGGGGCTTCATGACCTGAGGTGTCGATTTGGAATCATTCCTCAAGAACCAGTTCTCTTCGAAGGAACCGTGAGGAGCAATATCGACCCAACCGGGATCTACTCAGACGACGAAATTTGGATGGTAGCTTTTCTAATTTTCATAGTGACAATATCTTCATATATCTAGGAACCATGATTGTTTTGGATACATGTCATGAATATGAATGTCTTGTTATGCAGAGCCTCGAACGATGCCAGCTGAAAGACGTCGTGTCTTCGAAACCAGGAAAGCTTGACTCAGCAGGTAATATCATCTATCATATCCTTATCAAAGCTTGCTTTGTCATAATCCGATGAGGTTTGACAAAGCTTCCACTTGCTGTCTCAGTGGTTGACAATGGCGACAACTGGAGCGTGGGGCAGAGGCAGCTCCTCTGCTTAGGAAGAGTGATGCTGAAGAAGAGCCGACTTCTATTCATGGACGAGGCAACTGCGTCCGTCGATTCTCACACGGATGGAGTGATCCAAAAGATCATTCGCGAGGATTTTGAATCGTGCACTATAATAAGCATTGCGCACAGAATCCCGACGGTGATGGACTGCGATCGCGTGCTCGTCATGGATGCAGGTTCTTTCGTGTTAATTATTACATCTTTAGTTCTCATTTCTCTTGTGTTGTAACATCCACACTGACGCCTTTGTTTGATCGGTTGTCGATAGGGCGGGTGAAGGAGTTCGACAAACCATCTCGATTGTTGGAGAGGCCGTCGCTGTTCGGGGCGTTGGTGCAGGAATACGCCAACCGGTCGTCGGAAATGTGACGAGGAGAAATTGAGAGTCGTTTTTGTGTGGATGGCATTTTTGTTAGTGAGCTTGCATGTAAGAAATATGGTATTGCAAGTTCAAGCTAAGTATGGAGGAAATAAGGCCACAAGGCAGTTCATTACATTGTAACTCTTCTAGTATATAAATTAGTACTATTTATATTAAGATTACATTACATTACATGTCTGAATTACTCAAACATAGTGGTAATTGATCATTCTTAGCATTGGCTACATTTTAGAAAATATGGTTAGTCCTATTACTTTTCTTTTTCTTCTATTAAACTAGCATAAAATTTATAGACAAAAATCATTTTTAAAGAAAATAGTAGTAACACTAATAAAGAATTTTCTCATATCAAAATTTTAAATTGTAAACACTACCACTGTACTTTTTCAGTTTCTTGGCAATCACATAATATTTCATATATGAATATAAAAATGTCATTGCATTTGTATTGATAAAAACGATAAATTTAGTAATTTTAAAAATCGGATTAGATTAAATTAGTAATATTGGAGTTTGTAGTATACATATAAGTGCATGGAAGTAAACGCGTATAAAGCATGGAAGCAAAAGCGTGTGAAGCGGTTATAAGAGTCAGTTATAAGAGTCAGCTGAAGTGGAGTATTGAAGCAAGCAATGCAACGGTCATGCAAGGTGGTTATGGAGTTATTGTCAACGGCTCAATTAGTTAGAGATTGATAGTTATTGCCTTGTAAACTTCTATAAATAACTAGAGAGCTTTCGACTGTAATCATCTTTCATATTTTGTAATCTTACTCTCACATGAAATAATAGCTTTCTTTACTCTTTCATCTTCTGTGAAGTTCATCTTTCTATAGCCTAGATCATCTTTCAATATGGTATCTAGAGTCTATTCAATCCTGGGCAATCTGTGATTTCTTTTCCTTCATCTATCATAATGGTGAATACATACTCACATTCCACAAATTCCTCATCTACTACGACGTTACCAACACTTCATCCGCTTATTTTGCGGTTAGACAGAAACAATTATGCTTTCTGGAGAGTACAAGTACTCTCCACTGTTCGAGCTCATGATTTTGAGGATTTGATTTCCTCAACTGCCTCAGCCCCATCGCCACTTATGCCAGCAACCTCCACACGTGCAGAACCGGTGCCAAATCCAGATTACAAAGTGTGGATGCGCAAGGATCAATTACTTATGAGTTGGATGCTGTCTTCAATTACTGAGTCTATGCTCGGTCATGTGGTAAGGTGTACCACTTCATCTCAGCTATGGAAAATCCTAGAGGAGTTGTTTCAATCTCAGTCAAGGGCCAGAGTTATGCAACTGAAGAAAATGATAAGTTCTCAAAAGAAAGGTGCACTTACTATTGATGAATTTTTTCTTAAGATGAGAGGATATGCAGACCAGTTGAGTGCTGCAGGCTATGGTATATCTGATGAGGATCTTGGAGAGCATATCTTGAGTGCTTGTGGTCCTGAATATGAAGCTGTAGTTGTGAATCTTATGCATAGGGGACAAACACCTTCACTGCAGGAGATGCAGTATGCACTGCAATCTCATGAAATCAGGTTGCAGCAAATGAATAGTTTTGAACCTATGGCACATTATGTGTATAGAGGAAATGGAAGAGGGAGAGGTTTGATAAGTAGAGGAGGTTTCAAATCTGGTTCAAAATCGACAGTCACCTGCCAACTGTGTGGAAGGACTGGACATGTCTCTTTCAAGTGCTTCAAACGTTTTGATGTTAGCTTCACAGGACCTGATACTCAAGCTGCTGCTCCTCAAGCCTATGTAGCCAATACATGTGAAGGAGAGTATGATGAAGAGGATGGAGTATGGTACATTGACAGTGGAGCCACAAATCATGTCACAAACAGCATGCAAAATCTTCAAGTTAGTGCTCCCTATGGTGGCTCAGATGCGCTTACAGTAGGTAATGGTAATGCTATTTCCATTGAATCAATAGGTAAAAGTCACATACATACCTCTACTTCTCCTCTTCTCCTCAATCACATACTGTTTGTTCCAGATATAACCAAAAATCTAATTAGCATTTCTCAGTTTACAAAAGATAATGCAGTGTTCTTTGAATTTCATGATACTTTTTGTCTTGTGAAGGACAAAGTCAGCCTCAAACCTCTGCTGAAGGGGATACTACACAAAGGACTCTATCAAATTGATCTATCTTCTTTCTATTCCAAGATCAAACGAAAGAGTTCTGCATCAACTCAATGCTCACCTGCTTCAACATCTGCTGCTGCTATGTCCTTTATAGCTTCAGTGTCTGCTTCAAATTCATCTAGTTTCAATACTTGTATGCCTTCTATATCTCAGTGTAATTCTGATTCTTCTTGTACTGAGAATGTGAATAAAATAAATGTTTGGCATCAAAAACTTGGACATCCTCAGTTTAAAGTGTTATCTCATGTTCTAAAGAAGCTTAAAGTGTCTGCTCAACATGCCTCTCTTAAGTTCTGTGATGCGTGTAGTATAGGCAAGATTCATCAAAAACCACATACAACTCAACCTCTCAAAACGACCAAACCATTTCAACTCATTCATTCTGATCTTTGGGGACCTACCTACATACCATCTCTTCAAGGGTACAGATATTATGTTCATTTCATAGATGATTACACTAGGTACACTTGGGTTTATCCTTTGAAACTCAAGTCTGAAACCATGTCTATAGTAAAACACTTCTTTAGTTTAGTTGAACGACAGTTTAATACCAAAATAGTGAAGTTCAAATCTGACTGGGGGGGTGAGTATAGGAGTCTAGTTCCCTTCTTTCAAGACATAGGAGTTCAGTTCATACATCCATGTCCACATATTCATCCGCAAAATGGCAAGGCTGAAAAGAAACACCAACACATAATTGATATGGCATTAACCTTACTTAGTCAAGCTTCTTTACCTCTTGATTATTGGTGGTATGCTGTTGATACAGCAGTCTTCATCATCAATAGATTACCTACTGACACCCTAAAAATGAAATCTCCATACTCAGCCTTGTTTTCAAATGAACCAGATTATACCTATCTTCATGTCTTTGGTTGCTCTTGTTTTCCTTACCTCAAGTCTTACAACTCTCATAAACTACAATACAGGTCTCAGAAGTGTATTTTTCTTGGCTATAGTCAAAATCATAAGGGATATAAGTGCTTAAATAATGAGGGTAGGTTGTTTGTGGCAGACACTGTTAACTTCAATGAATATGAGTTTCCTTTTACTGAGATGTTTCCTTCTGATAATTCTTCTACTGAGAACACTGCATCTTGTTATCTACCCAGCTTATCTTTCTTTCTTTCCTCTGATTCTGAGCAACCTTTACCTATTGAAAATGGTTGTCAAAATAGTCCTATTCAAAATAACTCACCAAATCATCAAACTGACTCCCCTAACCTATCTCAGTCAAATTCTTCTGCCCCTTCTCAAAGTTCAGCTACTGATTCTTTCATTCAACCCTTGCCTTTAAATCTTGACACAAATATACCTTCATCTTCTGAAAACACTTCTTCTATTCATCCTATGAGAACTAGAGCCAAGAATGGCATTTTTAAACCAAAAGTCTACTATATATCTACTGGTTCTTCATCTATTCCTAGCTTACCATTAACTCTGGAAGAAGCACTGTCCCATGATGGGTGGTTACAAGCTATGAAGAAAGAGTATGCAGCCATTATGGAGAAAGGAACATGGACCTTGGTTCCTGCTCATCCGAGTCAAAATGTTATCAGCAATAGGTGGATTTTCAGAGCCAAGCTGAATCCAGACAGGACCTTGGATAAGTTGAAGGCTAGGTTGGTTGCTAGGGGTTTTGAACAAGTAGCTGGGGTTGATTTTGTTGACACCTTCAGTCCAGTGGTTAAGCACACTACCATTAGACTTGTGTTTTCTCTTGCAGCAACAAGAAAATGGCCCATTCAACAGATTGATGTCAACAATGCTTTTTTGAATGGTGAATTAACTGACAATATCTACATGGCACAACCTGCAGGTTTTAAGGATGATCAACATCCTGATTATGTGTGCAAGCTTAACAAAGCCATCTATGGCTTGAAGCAAGCACCAAGGGCGTGGTATGACACATTGAAAGCTGAGATACAAAGGCTGGGATTTAAGAGATCTACCTCAGATTTTTCTTTATTTTACAAAAGAAATGATGCATCTATTACCCTTATATTAGTGTATGTAGATGATATTCTTATTACTGGAGATGATAAGGATGTTGTACAATCAGTGATAGATACACTTCATGCTAAGTTCTCTATCAAAAATCTTGGTCATGTGAGTTATTTTTTAGGTGTGGAGGTCAAGCATTCGAATGGTGAATTTGCTTTGGGACATCATAAATACATTCATGACATACTGTCCAGAACTAAGATGTTGCAGTGCAATGCTTGTGCTACACCTATGACTCCATCCACGAAGCTATCTAAGGAACAAGGTGAAATCTTTGAAGACCCTACTCTCTATAGAAGTGTTCTTGGTGCATTGCAGTACTTGACTCTTACTAGGCCCGACATAGCTTATACTGTAAATAAGCTGAGTCAATACTCTTCTGCTCCAACACATCTTCATTGGGCAGCTTGTAAGAGGTTGCTAAGGTATATAAAAGGCACAGCTTCGTACACCTTGAATTTTAAAGCATCATTAAACTGCAATCTCACAGCATATTCAGATGCAGACTGGGCTAGCTGCATAGATGATAGAAGATCGACTGGGGGACACTGCATCTTCTTGGGGAATAACTTGGTTACTTGGTGCTCTAAGAAGCAAGAGGTAGTATCAAGATCAAGTGCTAAGTCTGAATATAGAAGCATGGCATCTGCAACAACAGATTTGGTATGGGTTGCATCTCTATGTGAAGAAATAGGAGTTCAGATCACTACACCTTACAAGCTTTGGTGTGACAACAGTAGTGCCATAGCACTTGCAAACAATCCAGTTTTTCACTCAAAGACGAAACATATTGGAGTAGATGTTCATTTTGTTAGGGAGAAGGTAACAGCCAAAGTTATTGATGCTGGGCATGTTCCTTCGGAGGATCAGATAACAGACATATTTACCAAACCCTTAGCTGAGCCAAGATTCAAAATGATGCGAAGCAGACTTATGTTAACTGAAGGAGTCAGCTAGCACAGGTTGAGGGGGGTATATTGGAGTTTGTAGTATACATATAAGTGCATGGAAGTAAACGCGTATAAAGCATGGAAGCAAAAGCGTGTGAAGCGGTTATAAGAGTCAGCTGAAGTGGAGTATTGAAGCAAGCAATGCAACGGTCATGCAAGGTGGTTATGGAGTTATTGTCAACGGCTCAATTAGTTAGAGATTGATAGTTATTGCCTTGTAAACTTCTATAAATAACTAGAGAGCTTTCGACTGTAATCATCTTTCATATTTTGTAATCTTACTCTCACATGAAATAATAGCTTTCTTTACTCTTTCATCTTCTGTGAAGTTCATCTTTCTATAGCCTAGATCATCTTTCAATAAGTAATCTTGCCACTTTTTTTTTTCCATTTTGCCCTTTCTATTTTATCTCATTTATCTTTTTGTTTTTTCATTTCTTTTTTGTTTTTTTATTCTTCATATTATCAATATTTTTTTAATTTAATATATAAAATTATATATAATTAATTAAAATATGCACATTGTTTATTTTATTTACCTTATTATCTTTTCACTTATTATTTTTATTTTTATTTTTTTTATGATGTATTGTTTATTTTATTTACCTTATTGTTTTTTCACTTATTATTTTTAGTTTTATTTTTTCTTATGAGGTAATGTATCAGTAGAATTGATGAATGAAGATGACATATTTTAATTAAATCACTTTGCATGAATTGGTACAATTAAAATGGCCAAATGTGAAGTTTATATCCCCCAGTCATCCCGAAGGGAGAAAGAGAAAAAAGTTTATATTCCACAGTCATCCCGAAGGGAGAAAGAGAAAAATCAATAAATTCATATTAGTTAGATTAATTAATACTTTTAAAGTTGTTTCTTTTTATAGTTTTAAAGTTGTATTTTTTTTTTTACTTTTACTACATAAAAATAATTAAGGGTGATTAGCGAAGAATGCCCTATTACGTAACTATAAAGTGAAGAATACCCTCATTTGTAAAAATAGATGTAAAATGCCCAAAAAGACCATTATACCCCTGATTATTTGTTTTATTTGTTAAAAAATCATTTTTGGGTATTATATGTTTAAAGAAATCAAGACTTCTTAGTATATCGGCTGGAAATATTCCTCGTACCCTATACTGATTCCCTTTATCGGACAGTGGGTCTGGTCTTTAACAATGCCACGTACTAAAATTTCGGAATTTTTGACAAAATAATACTCTTTAAGCTATATAAAGTTATTAATTTCAATCGACTATCCAGTGCTTTGAAAATAGTATCAGAGCCCTAGGTTTATTAAGGAATTATATTTATTTATTGCATTTAATTTTCCCCTAACGGAGGAGACTCCAAGAAAATATGGATCCGTACGCTTGTCCGAGATGCTTTGGTTACAGGAATTTTCTCCAAATATTGGAGATTATGAATAGACAGCACCAAGAGAAATTTTTCTTTTGGGCTTCCAAGTTGGACGAAAGGATTCATAGTCCTGTATCCGGAGATGAACAGTCACGGATCATCACTATGATTCGCAGATACCAAGATCTGCAAACAACAAACCTCTCTCTACAAAGAGAGGTAAACCAGCAAATGGAAATGAGACATTCAACCCATTTCTAATGAGTCAAGACAGGAGGGAGTTAATTCCGGTCTTCCAAGAAATCAACCCCGACTTATCAAAATTCTCGGTTGATTTAAGGGAGATCCAGAAGACGGTACAAAATTATGGCAACCGCCTAATTAATGTACCCCAGGAGATAAAAAGAATATCAAGTCAACAAGATGAGATCCTAACCATCTTGCAAGATATTCATAGTCGAGTTGGCCAATTGGAGAACAGATCTCTTCCCGAAAGAAGGAACCGGATGCTATTCCCCGAAGGGCCAAAATATCCTCTACCAGTGAAGGATAAAGGAAAAGATCCTCAAGTGGAAAGATATGTACGATTATTTCAAGGTGAAAAATCATGAGTAACCTTGAAAGAATCGGACTTGAAGATCTACAAGAGTTAGCAGAATCTTTTGCTAACATGAAGGTGGTTGATCTCAAGATGAACCAACACCAGATGGTGGAGGGACATGCTGCCGTACCATTAAATCAGCAAGCACCACCACCACCTGAAGAAGTCATGAGGGAAGCTCGTGATTTCCATGCTGGACCATCATATACCGCAACGGTACCAGACGAGGCCATACTGATGGAAAGAACCAGAAGAAGACGACAACCCAGAATCCAAGATTCACCGGTTGGAAAGGCTACCCTGGATCCCATCCATCCATATGGCGTAATGCTTGATCTTGATGAAGTCAGCTTCAAAGATCGAGAATCAGTGATCGACGAGTGGGGAGGAGCGATGCGGATTGCAGCAGCTACTCTCGATGTTAACAAAGAAGGATTGGTTAAAATTCTTGAAACCAGTCTCGCAGGCGTGGTAAAAATCGCCTGGGAAGGACTCCATAGCGAAGTAAGAAATCAATGCTTCGCTGAGGAATCCTATTCGAAAATTATCCGAAGAATGAGTGTCCTCTTCAAAGACCATTTCATCGGAGAAGGATTCGATAGAGAGAAAAGAAGAAAGTATCTATTGTCGTTATATAATCTAAGACTTACAGTCTTGGATCCAAAGGCGCTCAATAAATTTCTTCAACTCTTTACGATCTATCAGCATCAGTCGAAAGCTGATGAGATGATCGCGAAGGAAATTTTCTTCTTAAAATTTCCGAGCCCATGGAAGGAGATGATGATAAGAGATTATATTCCCAAGGGCAGTGACAGCATCGCCAAGAGGATGTCTTATGTACATCAAAAGCTTTCAGAGTGGTGTCAACAAGCCACTGCTCAGAAAAACCTGAAGAAGCTGGGAAGAATCAACAAAGCAGCTCACCTGAACTGTGAAGATAATGATCTTCCAGTTGTTATTGGAGGCGAGCCATCAATAACCAAAAGACGAAAGAATAGGTACCAACCCTATTCCAAAGAAAGAAATCCAAGAGGAAGATCTTGGAAGCCAAAAACGATGTGGTCTAGACAGAAGGCTAGATCATACAAAACTGGACAAAGAAGCGGACCAGCCAGAAGCAGGGGTCCGTTCCAAGGATCTAGTTCCAGGAATCCAGCAAAGAAAACTTTTAGAAAGGCTCAAACTAGAGCCAATGAAAGTTTTAAAGATTGTAACTGCTGGACGTGCGGGGCAAGAGGGCATATTTCAACAAATTGCCCAGATAACGAGCAAAGAGGCATGCGAAAGTTCGAGTCTACTCCAGACATCGAAGATGCCATATATTACCAGGATTTGGTACAAGTGTACCAGTTTGAAGATATACCCTCAGACGAGAGTATATACGAGCAAGAAGAGATTCTTAGCAAGGATGAATATTCTGATGGATCTACAGAATCTTCAGACTGAAGCTGAGTCTTGTCATCAGGAGAGAGAAGATCGGACTGGATTCTCTAGTCGAACGATGATCTCACCAAACCTGATCGATAAAATCATGAAGAAAACCTTGAATGTTCAGAAGTATCAAGGTTTTAATGCCAGCAACCTAGACGAAGTACTAAGAAATTTCAGTTTAGGAAGAAGGAAACATCATATCGTCTACGGAATCACTAGACGAGAAATGTCACTTCCGATCGAGTTTACTGGGAATCAAGTGGAGATACAATTGATTCCAGCAAGCGACATCCGTGAGGATTTGGAGAAACTCAAACCAGAAATTGCCGAAAAAATGAGATGGATTCATATCGGGGCAATACAGCTGGTTCTCAAATCCACGATGTTCATAGGAATTGATGCTCCAATCGACATAGCTATATGTGATAGGAGGATCAGAAACCTACAAGATTCGGTGATGGGAACCATCTCGGGGAATCTTTGTGCAGGCCAAGTCGTGGGGATTGTCTATCCCAAAATTGCCTACAATCTCAACGACTCGGGTTTCAGTAAAGCTCTGACTCTTTATCAGGACTTCAAGAGAAATGAGTTATTGGATGAGGAAAATACCCCTTATTCGATAACATATCAGATTTCGTATGCACTTTCCAACTCCCATCATACGGAGTTATTCTTGGGAAAGCCATTTATCGAAATACCTGATATCTTCAAGAAGGTGACTACAATAATTGGTCCCGACAGAATGGAGATTCCACAGAAAAGGGAAGTCAACATTCGAATACAAGAGAGGCCTGCCATAAGACATGATCAAAGTCTTAAGATAAGCTCAGGAAGATTATCCTTCCAAGGAGATAGAATTATATCTCAACCTTTTGGAAGGAGACTCATCCAGGAAGGTCAACCCCAAGTCCCATGGAAAACTCAGGTTTCAGCTAATCTGAAGTGTCCAGAAGGATGGAGAGGGATGACAACGAGATTTGATACTACAAGATGGGAAAATAATTTTCCATGTAGTGTCTTGTATTATCTCCCGCAACCAGAAGTGAACCATTACAATGGAACCCTTGACCTTGGGGGTTTTATCGTAGAGGTTAAAGGGAGAGCAGGACGAGAAGATGTTCTGATTCTAGGGCGGGACTTTTTGGAAAGATTCAAGCCTTGGAAACAGATGGACCAAGGGATGATGATTACAATAGAGGAAAGACGACTCCTAATCGTATGACGAGTCCCTTCTCGATATACATTCCAGTGGGAGTGTTATATGAACAATATAAGGCAGAATATTTATCGGCCTATATTGATTCAGGTGCAGGAATATGTACAGCAAGAAGGAGAATTTTCCTAGCAGAAGTTGAGGATCTTCTACCTCAAATTGCTGGAAGAGATTTCTCCAAAAGAATTTTACTCTTATCCAAAGGAGTAAAAGAAGTGGAAATACTGATTGGAGGAGCAGGTCAGACGCCTTGGTATAAGGTTAAAACTCCGCCATTCTATTTCCATGATACGGGAGCAGATATTCTGTTAGGAAATAATTTCCTACAGATGTTCAAAAGATACATGCAGGACAATGAGAAACGAAGATTAGTGTTCACAACCAATTGTGAGCATAAAATCATTGTCCAAAGACTAAGAAAAGCATTCAATCGTCAGCTTCCAGTAGCTTTTCGCAGCAAGTGTGGTGATAATGAAGGCAAACTTCGTCAACCAAAGATGAAAGATCAAAGAAGGTTCAGCGAAGCAGTGCTTAGCTGTATACGTGAAGATGATCTTCAAGATGAGGAAATTCATATCCTTAAGGCAGCTTTGATTTCTAACAAAGAAATGAAGGTTGAAATGCAGGTGTCCCTTGCAGATGTCAAAAGAAAGATCTCGAGATGCTTCAATGAGAATCCTTTGGCATGGTGGGAAAGAAACCAACTCAAAGCAACCTTAAAGGTGAAGCCGGAAAGGGTGCACGAGTTTGTAAGGTTTAGACCAATCCTGATGAACTTGATTGATCAGAAGGATATGAGGATTATTATCAAGGAACACCTTGATATGAAGTTAATCGAGCCGGCTATTTCGCCTTACAGTAGCCCGAGATTTCTGGTAAGGAATCATGGTGAGATTAAGCGAGGTAAACCTAGACTTGTTATTAATTACAAAGGGATTAATGATATTCTAGAGTTTGATGGATATTTTATTCCAAGTAGAGATCACCTTATTAACTGCATACGTAATGCTAAGGTCTTCTCAAAGTTTGATTGCAAGTCAGGTTTCTACCAGATTCGCATGGATGAAGAAAGTAAGAGACTTACGGCTTTCTCAACACCACAAGGGCATTTCATTTGGAACGTAATGCCAATGGGATTAGCTAATGCTCCCCAGATTTTCCAAAGGAAAATGGATAATCTTTTTAAAGATTATTTTTCTTTTATGTTTGTCTATATTGATGATATACTGATAACATCAAAAGATATGGATGAACATATCAAACATCTAGAATTATTTGCAGATACTTGTTACATGGAAGGATTAGTGCTGTCTGAAAAGAGGGAGAGATTAGTCTCAGGCCTATGACAGGCAAATCTGAGTCTAATACTAACTTGATTATTTTCTCCTCTGCTGAACAGGCAAACTGGGAGAAATTATTCACAAGAGTAGGTATCAATCCAAGTACTAGCAGGGTTGATATCTCGGGAAAATATCCACGGGTATGGATGATGCCGGGATCAAAACCCCATGATGTCAAGCAGTGGTATGAATTTGGGGCGCTTGCCTCAGTTTATACTATGTCCCCATCGTTTCCAGAAATCAAGGGTCTACCCCGTTGGATCCAAGAAGCGGTACAGGATACCTGGGCAAATAACGATCAACTTTGCCGAGGTGATACACTGGAGCTGTATTTTATAAGTGCAGCTCCTGAACCAGCAGGGAAGGGGAATCATGAGGCCTTTCATTACATAAGGCTTCGAAGACCCCGAATGGATGCCTTCAATCAAATCAAGGCACCAGCTAATGAGGTTCCAATGATCGCCTCCATTTCTGATGATCAAATCACGACGAGGCGAGCATGGGGATTATGGGTCTGTCTCACAGAGATGGACAAAGTCAAGTTTCCTTTCAAATTCTTTCAAAATTCAATGAATGGATCGTTCCTGTTAAATACAATGACAGGGAAAACAACCAAGTTCGCAGAAGAGGCTTTTGAGCGAAAAAGAACTCTTTTGTGGGAAAACAAGATGGCAATGAGTAAAGAGACTCATCGAAAATTTTGCAACATGGCTCATGTTGGCCATTGAGAGTCCAAGATATGTTCGGATTGTCCAGTCCAACGTGAACCTGAGTTCAGAAAGGGCTTCTTACCCAAACCAGATAAGAAGAAGTTCCGAGCCAACGAGTATAAAGAGAAGAATACTTCTGAGAAGGGACGAGCTCCGAGGGTCCCTCCAAAAAAGACAGATGGCCGACAGAAATAAAGTGGCCATGTGAGGATAAAGAAGAAGATGCTTTCGGTAAAAGAAAGCATCTGATAAAGCAGCACCCACCAAAAAGAAAACGACAATGGTGGGTAGAAGAAAAAGACGTTCCACCCAAAAAAGAATCGTCGGTGGAATAAAAGTTAAAAGATGGACCACTAATTCAAAGAAGGGGTCCAACCACTAAGAAATGTTGGTGTCGGCAGCTTATCTGAACCCAGCTTCACGTGAAGAAGCATTATTCAGAAGATAAGGATCCGAGGCAATAATGCAGAGAATAGGAGGCCTCCAGCCTTCTATATAAACGAGTAATTGGAGAGAGTTGAAGGCATCGAAAATTCTCCTCAGCTTTCTTCAAAATAAACATTGTAATATTTCTTCTTTCTAGTTTATGATAGTAGTTCTTCCTACCATAGGTAGCTAAACAAGTTAGTCTCCTCCCAAAAGGGGATTTACTTATGTTGTAATATATATTTTATAATTCCTTAATAAAAAAGATTGGGCTTTTGTCCATCATCTTCCAGATTTATATTTTCTATTTTTATCAACTTAAAAACTCTACGCCCCGGGTAGGAAACGAACGAGGGCTGTGCTGTGAGCTGTTGAAGGAGTCTGCGTCTGGAAACCATACGGTGCTCCGGGTGGTTGGACGAGGTCCCTAAAACTTTCGGTGGATTTAACCCTACAGCTTATCGGTCAAAAAGGTAATTAAGTTGGTATTAATACAGAATTTATTTATACGGAAGTGTGATGGGCCTGATAATTGTTGATTGAAATTAGGTATGAAAAATGATTTTAATTAAAGATGAATAAGAAAAGGGTATAATTGTCCAATGCACATAAATTGGGCACTTTACATCTATATTTACAAAAGAGGATAGTTTTCATCATTAAGTTAGGAAAAAGGGCATTTTTCACAATTAACTCAATAATTAATATGTATATATGATTAGATTTTAATAATTAGTTATTATAAAAATCGAACATATTTAGTTACGAAATAAAATATTCGGACAAATTGAACCAAATCGAAATAACTTTGGTTATTTGGTTAGGTTAATTTAGTTTGGTTATTTTTTTCAATCCTAATTTTAATTTAATTTGACTTGATTTTAGGCAAAATCGAACCAAATACCTCAATATTCACCCCTATGTGATATTAACTTTTTTGTCAATTTAATCATTCTCTTTATTATTTGTTTATTCTATTATTGTTTCGCGATACCGTAGGCTATTTTATTTTGATTCGATCATATTCATATTATTGTTTGCCTAGATAGTAATTGAATTTCTACATAAATTATTCAGTGTGTTTTCGTTTATCAGTCCCCGTGGATACGATACTCTGCTTGCTCTATCTAAACAATTACTTTATATTGCAATGTGATATTAATATTAAATATAGTATTTATTTTTTCTAAATTTGGGTATGTGAAAACTTATAATTAATTTTATTTTATTTTTGGCAAACTTAATAATTATTTATTTAGATGTACAAAATCTTCTCATTTGAAAGTACACTTACTATGAAAAATTAGTTAGTTGTAAATAAATATTTGCAAAGGTCAATTTTCCATCTTATATCGTCGTCTCCATTGCCCCACAACTTTACAAAGTGTTAAAATTTTGAGGTTCATTCTTGAACAAAGTGAAAGTTCATCTGTAATGATGATTATGTGTTATATGTAACGTGAGTTGATGCTATAAAATACAATATGCATAATTTAATTTTAGATAATTTTTATAATTAAATACTAAAAAAAAATTCCATACGTTTTTCCCGTGCAACTGCACGGGTAAAAATACTAGTTATAGAAAATAGTAAAGATAAATACTAACCACCAATATAACAATATATAAATTCTAGCTATTTTTTAATTTTTGGAACAAAATTACCTTTTAAATATTACCCCGTCGTATCTCTCGCATATAGGTATGAATGATATGATTTTAATGATTCATACTATTCATACGTGATTTGTATGAATAATACTATATATGTATGAAGCGTATGAATCATACATAGCAAGCGAGATTCATACTCAATATTCTAAAAAACGAAAAATTCGTTAGTTAAATAAATTCCACAATTAAAATTTATTTCACAATCAAAATTGAAGTCACACCAATAATCAACACACTACTAATAACAACAAATTATCAAAATAAAAAACCAAACTATACCAACAAGAAAATTCAAACAAATAATATTTAGATATTGTGTATGAATGGTATGAATGTAGTGATTCATACCATTCATACATGAATTGTATAAATATTACTCCATATGTATGAAGAGTATGAATCATACCTAGCAAGCGGGATTCATACTCAAAATGTTAAAAACGAAAAATCTTTCGGTTAAATTTATAAGGGGTATTTTTGACGATTACAATAAAAATGATTATAATTTATATAACGTTATGTTGGTGACTACTATTTATCTTTCACAATCTTATTTGACTATTTTATATTTTACCTCTTAAATTTAAATTATATAGTCACATCACATAACATTCAAATTCGATACATATTATGTTGGACATTAATTCCACCACCGCTAGACTAACACGCGCATGTTTAATTTAAGAAAAATTCCAATGTACTTTAAATGCATTGAAGTGAAGGCTGGGATGAAGCCACATCACCGCCTTTATTTGAATTTTCATCGTTATTAATTGTAGTAGATTTGCTTTCGTAAGTTATATTTTGGGTTAAATCTAACTATAGTTAGCTCTACTTTTGACAATTCTCTTTCTTCTGACGTGTAATCCACTTTCTTTTTTAATTTATGCATATAATATTCAATATAGTAAATGATACTAGTTAATTGCAAAATTCTCCCTGTTTTATTTTTATTTTTATACAGCTATTCGTTTGTTAATTTTGTGATATTAGTATATTATATTTAGCATTCTCTCGTCCCGTTTTATTAGACGCATTTGTTTTTTGTTTGAATCTCAATAATTAGTTATAATAAATTTTGAAGAGAGAGTTTTTTTATGCTTTAAAATTTACCAAAAGTAAAAATGTGTCTAATTGGGTGGGACGTCCCAATAAGAAAAATACGTCTAATAAAGTGGGACGGAGGGAATAAATATTATACACATTTATTATTTTTTTTGATAGTAGTATATCATATTTAATAAATGTTATTTATAATTAGTGCATAATCCGTTGAAAATTCGACGAATAATTATTTTACATTATAATTTATAAATATATATTTCTTTTAAACAATGTATTTTAATGAACTATAAAATTTCGTTATTAAAAATGTGACAATCTATTTAAAAGTATATAAATTGACAAGTTATTACAATAAATGTTATTTACAATAAATTATATTATGTAAAATGTGTTGGTGAAAAATCATGTTACCCTATGATTTATTAACATTATTGCAAATTCGTGCTACTTGAAACAATATATCGTTGTAAAATATAAGTATTATATAAATACTCATCTCGTGTAAAACTTATTAGTACATACTTACTTTATGTCCTAATTTAAAAATACAATTTAAAAAATCGGCTATTTATTTGTTCGATAAAAAATAATTATTTGTTCAAATGAAATAATACATTTTTATTTGGATAAAATATTTATTTAATTAAATTAAATAATTAATGTTATATATGTATGAAAAATTATCTTATTGGTAAGTCAAAATTATATAATAATTGAGTACGACAGAAATAGATAGTGTTATCAATATTCATACCCGCGATAATATAGATGATAATTTATTTGCGGATACACGATCCTAATATGCGTGAGTTAGATAGACTATTATTTATTGGATATGAATTTGGAAATTACTATCCATACTCGCAAAAAGTATCTGTAATCCATTCGTAAATTTTTTGAGATATGCAGCATCACCATAATCCACTATTCTTATTTATTTTAAGTCTCAAAATTTTTATTATTAAGTCTAATATTTAGTAAAGTTTTTGATCTCACATCAATTTTAGTTAAGACTTCAACGATTATTGAAACTATATAAATACTAAAAATTTATATGTTTCACATCACAATTAAATTTGTCCAATTAATCAGTTGGTCAAATAATAATTATATATTTTTAATTTTTATTAATGTTAAATATAAATTTTAGTAATATTTAAAATTTAAATACATAAGATTTTTATTGAAAATTTTAATTTAATCAATTATTAAATTTATCAAATAAATCATTTATTGATCAAAATTTCCAACTATTATTCATATAAAATATGTATATAATAACTAATATAAACACATTTTAAAGTTCTCGTTAATTCAAAATTATAACCTACTATTCATATTTATCTTAAATCCCAATGGATCCGGATAAATGACTATTTATCAATAAACCTCTACATAGTCAAAAATAGTTATTTTAATAAATTTTAATTTTATGTTTATTATTTCAATTTGCATTTGTAGTCTTGTAGAAGTGAATTGTTAATTAATAAAAAAACAAAATTAATCATTAGTGAATTAAAATGTTACATAAATATAAAAAATAAATAATCATTAATTTTTTCAATAAAAATATACTATTAAAAGGTCCTTAAGTATGGCCCTTCAAGGCTAATTTTAATCTTTTAATAATTTGGAATGTCATTTTAGGTATATTTGAATTTCTCGTGATATGAAATATATAATTTACATTATTTGAAATCGCAAATAAAATATATTTAAAACTACTCTTATTAATATTTAAAAATAATAAATTTAACACAAAAAAAATCTCCAATAAACAAAAAAGAACATTGCAATTTAAAAGTTCACTATGCATACATTCATAAATATTAAAAAAAAAATTGTTCGTCATGACAGTTCTATCCGCGATGTATATCTTGATGAATAATTTTTTTTATTAAAATCGGTAGTTGATTAAAATATTATGATAAAGATTTTGATTTATATATTAAATTATATTTGTAGAAGAAATGATAAAATATTTCGACAATCCATTTTAATAAATGAATGATTGTCATTTTATTTATAAATGAGCTTTTATATATATGTGCATATATATATATATATAATTCTCATATCTATGTTATAATTTAAAATATTTATATTTAATTCAATTAATCTTAACCATTAATTTTATATAAGAGATAGATTCTTTTTCTTTTGTATGCATGATTGTTTCTCATACGAATTTAATTTATATACATATTTTCATTAATTATATATATTATTTTATAAAATAAATGAAATAAAAAAAATATAATTTCAAAAATAAAATTATAGAAAATTAATTAATGATAAGATGAAGTAAAAGAAAATAAATCATTATAAATAGAATTTTATGTTTATATATTTTTCATTAATTTAAATTTTCATAACTTGTTAACAATAAATTTAAATTCTCATGAAATATTCGAACTCGAAATATATTGCTTCATGTATTAACCTCCTATCAGTAGGCTAATATACACACTACTATATACATTTAATATATAAGATAATGCTAAATAAAGATAATTAATATGTATTAACATTATTCTCTTAAAATTATAATAATATTTAAAGAATATTAAATTACTAAATTGTCATATTCATATTTTTAATTGGAAGTGATTAATTATTACTTTAAATTATAAAAATATTAACACATCAAATTCATGTGGAAATTAAAAAGTTGGCACATCTATATTTGTTGTTAAGAGTAATTAAATATACTTCATCAAATGCATGAATTAGAAAAATAAGCCCATTTATATTTTTATTGCAAGTGGAAACGGGAAGGTCACAAGAAGAGCAAGAACAAGAAGAGTGACAACCGATAGGTATGAAATGCATGATGGTTCTTCTTCTTCTTCTTCTTCAAGTTTTTGTTGGTGTTCTTCTTCAAGTACTATGGAATCTTTCCTCTTCTTATTCTCCTTCTACTTATTCTGCAACTCTTATTTTCTTCTTGGTATTTGTTATATTTATTTTATTTTTCCTCTTTCAATGTATTTTTCGATATTAATTTGAAATGTTGGAGTTGATTTTTGCGATTATCAATTTTGTGAAGTTTAATTATAAACGGATGTTATTGTTGTAATTTTCAGAGTTCATATTTTTAGTAATTGGAGCACAATACTACCTATGAGTGATAGCAAGGAGGAATGTCATGAGCATGCAGATATGGAGTCTAAAGGTAAATAACCTCGATTGATATGCTTATTTAAACTACTACCTATGAGTGTTATGCTTATTTTTGTTAATAAGAGTACTAATGAGTCGAGAAGATAAAGAATTGTATAAACTATGATTTGATTTGGTTGGTGAACAAGCAGACGCTAATATATCTGGACGGTGTCATGCGAAGAATATAATAGATACAATAAGAAAGAATTTGGATAGTGACAACATTTTATTGCTTGAGCAATCTTGTTTTGGTCATCTACTAAAATTGGGAGATTATAATACTACGTTTCATGAGCAAATGTTGAACCATATGATGAGGAGGTTAAACAACGAAAGAAGAAGCAATGGTGTTATTGCATTTGATATGAGTGAAGATGTGACAATAGAGTTTAGTCGGCAGGATTACTTTCTGATGTTAGGATTGGGGTTTAGCCCGTATGAAGAACCGCCGGCCCGTTCTCGGATTCATGTGGACGTACTAGATAGCCGCAAGGTAGTGAAGCTTATTAATTTAGAAGTAGCACTAACAGATGCATGCAAGTACACTAAGGGTGGTGGCGAGATATGCCTCAAGCTTGCATTGCTCCTCTTTTTATATGGTATTGTGCTACATCGGGACACAAAATAGAAGAGTGTTGAGATTAAATATCTCCATTTAGTTGATGATATAGACTGTGAAACACCCTAACTCTAATAATAAATAAATAAATAAACAAACTAGATCTTTTGTCAAAACCTTTTTAAATGCGGAAAACTCTTTATAATATATTTATAAATATATTCTTATATAATATGAACAACCTAAAAAAAAAACAGAACACATTTGAAACTAAACCAACATAGCAAAACTTTCAATATACATACATATCATGATAACAATATTTCATGATGCAGATGTCGTAATATATAATCCGACCAAAACTATAAGTCAACATTTTAAAATATTTCCAAAATAAGAAGTACTTAGTATGCATGCGGAAACATAATGTACAATAACTGGTACGTCATTCGACACGCCACGCATCTCCGAACTCAAGTACCTGAAAATGTTAAAGTGGGGCATGAGCATACATAAAGTATACTCAGTGTGAGATTTTATGCTAACATTGTCCAAGTTAATAAAACGGTAAGCACATATGGTACCATGACATAACATAACTGATTCGCACTGTGTATAATCAAGGACTGTGACGTCCTGAACCCTATTTACGGGATCCTGGCGACATAACATAAATATTGCGCAATAACTGAAGTGAGAGTAAAATGAGGCAGTTTTAAAACGGCCCTACTCATCACCAACTGATTTTCATAATCACACATACAGCTAAACACATAATATTAAAATGGACAACAGTAATCAACTGCATAACTGAATTAGATCACCACACCTTAACCTTGAACTGAAAATCGAGCACTTAAAATCTCAACAATGTCTTAGTCGCGCCGCACCTAGTCGTCACATGATATTAAAGTACATTAATGAAAATCCATAATTTTATTAGAACCTATAAATTAAAGAAATTATTAAATTTTAATATGTATTCATTTTTATTTATTTATTTATTTTTTTAATCTTAAGTCTTGAGTTAATGGATTAAACTTAGAATTCAAACATTACATTATGAAGTTATTATTTATTAATTCATATTATTACTTAATCAATGGCTAGTAGTAAAACGAATGATAAAAGCCCAAATAAAAAAATTAAAATGAAATGTTGTTGACCCATTCTATAATTAATAACCACAACCCATCAACTAACCATTTATAAATTTTATTAGCTAAGTCCACCTTTAGATCCAAGCCCATCTATCTATTATTATTCAATATACTCTTTCCCTACCAACACCCCAATGTGTAGCAAAGAAACCCAACAAAAATACTATCTCTCTCTATAAACATATATACGTACACTCTCAATTTCTCTCCATATCTCATAAAACTAAATCATAATTTACACTCTTTCTTACTCTCTTCCCTCAATTCTCTCCCATCCTCATAGAGACACAATCTCATTTCCAAAATTCCCTAACTTCTCTTCTCTTATTTCCAGCAGCAACCATGTCTCCCCTATATCCTCACCTCTCTCTCTTCCTCACCTCTCTCTCTTGGCCAACCGGCCAGCAGCTCGGAACCGCTGTCGCCGTTGCCTTCTCCTCCCTTCACATGTTGACTACCACAACATCAACAATCCCATTTGACTCGAGCTAACCTATTTCAGACATGGCCAACTTAATGAGTCGATGTAACTCATCTCCAACTAACTGAGCATAGTAAAGACTCGATTTTTATACTATAGAGGGAAAATTTTCAGTTTATTTCTTATCTCTCTGCCTCTTCAAATCATTCAGTTTTATTTTAAAATTTCATATTATACATATTCCTACATATTGAGAATTGAAAGAATTTCAAATAAATAAAGAGGGATACTTACTGTGAGTTAAGTATTGGGATGTGTTTTCTTTGTTTGGCTTTTGAATGGATTTATCTTTGGATAGAAGCAAAGTGTTAGTTATGGGCAGAACTTAATTTGGGAACGAGAAACGAATTGTGATTATGATTCTATTTATAGCTTGATATATTTGTTAAGAGAGGCGTTGTGATTGCAGATATTTATCTAGCAGAGGCGGTGTAATTGCAGATATTTATCTAGCAGAGGCGGTGTAATTGTCGATAGCTTCCTATAGAATGTAAAACATATTTTATAACTTTTGCTAAATATATTATTTCTAATGAGAATGTTATCTATTTGGGCTCTATCTTAAATTGGACTTGTTAACTAGTACTTTTAAACTTTTTCATAAAACTAAATGGGGAATTATATCTAATCCAACTATATCTAATTTAGACCCAATAATATGGATAAAGAAATACTTAGCTCAAGAAATGTTTCGTAAAAAAAATAAAATCTTCAAATTCTAACTCTATATCAAGAGGTTAATACTAAAGTCCTTAATTAAATTTGATTCATATATCTTAGACTAGGGGCGCATCCTCGACTAAAATAAAATAAGCTCGACATAAAATAAATAGATAAATATTATGAGTAAAACTCATATAAAATCACATAACATATGTAAATAATTTATTGGATTCGGGTTGTTACAGATTGCTTCAATTCATATCTTGGGGATTGGTTTCCTACAACTACCTTAAGGAAGAGTTGTGTACTTCACACGCTCGAATGAATCGTGATCTGAGGAAAAACCAAACACCCTCATTTAATTTGTCTAGTTTCTGGTTAGTTTTGCAATGTTGGTTCTATGAGATAATGCCAAAAATTGGTGAGATTTGTGGAGAGTTAGTGGATGGATGGGAGAACATATATCCTCAGATGTTGAGATGGTCCACAAAGGGAACATGGACATATGATAAATTGAAGGTGTTCATCGGTATGACGTCAAGATTTCTTCGGTGAGTTATTATTATTATTATTTTCATTAAATTTACAATTATTGCACTTCACGAACTGAATAAGTAGTGCAATTTGTTCAACTTTTCAGAAACCATTTCTACATGATAGCTCAGAAATATCTCTTATTGAATGTAATTTTGGAAAATTTATTGAAGAAGAAGTCCATAGCCTCACTCCACTAGAAATAACAAAACTGAAGAAGGCGGGAGTGAAGCGTAAGATAAATTATGCGGATGTATCGATTCCACGATCTTCCAATTCAATAGAATATCCTCCAAATAAATCGATAAGATTTTATATTTATGTAAATTATTTTTTCAATATAATAAACTAATATTAGTAATTGAATTATGTGTGATATCATTGTAGATGTCGCCGTTTGAGAAAATAATCTTACATCACATGGAAAATATTGAAACTACACATACAAGAATTGAGAGTAGCCTTGTTGAAATCCTAGAGCGGATGAAGAGAAATCGTTGTATGGGGTTCAATAAGAGAACTAAATGTCACCTCTTTTCTCACAGCATTGGTGATGGTGGTATAGCGAATAAAGTTGGTAAGTGCATTGACGATAATAATACTAAGTCTAAGCATAAACTGGTTGATATCCCGATCATGGATTTTTCATCTAGCAACATGAATCTACGTGACAAATCATGGGTGTCCTTCAAGTCTAAAGAAGTGGGAGCAGATACATGGAAATAAGAGTTGGAAAAAGTGAATAAGGAATTGAAACAAGATGTTTTTCAAGGGAGAAATGAAGCACTAATCAACACACTGACCCCAGAAAAATTCTTCTCAACATGCGAAGTTAGTCATTCGAGTCCATCATCAGCAACACTTTTACTAAATGCAAGGACAGTGAAGAGTGCTTCCGATGGAGTGAGACAAAATATTTCGAACCCGGTCATATTGGTTTCAAGCTCTAATGCCACTCAGGTATCCGATGATGATTTGAAGATGAAGGGAAACTAATAAGAAATGATCATCATTTACATATTAATCCACCATTTGAAATTGCTCTAGAACATCATCATATGACGAATATTTCAATTCCCACATTCAAATCCATGGATATTCATGAAGAAACTGTATTTGATCCATTAAGGCACTATGATTTGAAATATGTTGATGAATTCAAAAAGTGGTTCTACACTCCAAAATCAAAACAATGGTATTCATTTAAATATCATTATTTTATTATGCTAATAATAAAATCCCTTTATGTTCATATGAAATTATAGTATATTATTTTTTTTGCTTTAACAATTTGCATAGGAAAATGTGGCTAGGAGTGATTGACATAAATCCTATGAAAACTGATTGGTTCACAACTTTATATAAACCGAAATGGTTATGCACAGAGTAACTAATTGTCATTTTTCCATTATTGTTTTGTTTTACAATGAAATAATATAGTGAGATTAAATATTTTCAGCACATCAATGCATTATTGAATCTACTTATCCAAAAATCGAAGCATGCTCCTGAATTATTTCTGCCGCGGTGGACCTACTTGGAACGGATATGATTTTTATAACTTCTCAATTCAGTGTTAAGTTATTTTATAATCAGGTAGCATTATTTTTATGTGAGTCAGTGACAAAATAATGAACTTTTTGTATGAGAAATTGGCTCTTACAGACCCTCCAAAGGGAATAAAGACGCTGATGAAATTTGTATGTGGTGAACTCCCAAGAAATTGTGGCTGGCCTTGGTGAGATGTTGATAATGTTTATGGCATTTCTAATGTGAATAATAATCATTGGATTACATACAACATCAATATTTTGGATCAGACTGTCTACATTGTGGATTTCTCTTTGTCCTCAAGAATTGGGCTATCATTAAAGCAAAGTTTAGAAATGTTGTGCGTTCAATTCCTTGGTTGTGTAAGCACGCAAATGTAGAGCATTTCAAAGGACCACGAAAGGATGTTTGAGATTTATTGCTGGTCAAGAATGCTCCACAACAACGCAATAGCTATGACTGTGGTATTTATGCGATAAAGTTCATTGAGTGCTTCGTTTCTGGTCATCCACTTACCTATTTAAGTGGTACTTTTGAAGCAAAATCTAGGGAGTATTATTGTGCAGAACTATTCCGTACATGTAAATCCAATTAGGTGTTGAAGTGGAACTCTTTTTTCTCATTTTGCTGATGTGAATATGGTATTATTTTGTATTTATAAGTGATTAGGGATGACAAAGATTGCATCTTTTGTAACAGTACGTCACTTGGGATGCATAGTGTAGCTGCATCTTTTTGTTTTGCTTAGTGCAGCTGCATCTTTTTGTTTTGCTTAGTGCAGCTACATGATTGAACTTGACAAGTCATATTTTGTATATAATGCAACTTTCGTGCTTGATTGAAATCGGCTTTTACATTTTTTTACTACTATTATTTTGGTACTTTGTCTTTCACTTTGTTTCAAATAATAAATATGAGCAATCTAAATAAGATAAATATATTATTAACATTTTACTTGTGTAGAGTTTATTTGCAAGTAAATTTTGTAAAAAAAGATTGAATAGGTATACTCCAGTTTAAAAATCTAATTATCGAAAAACAAATTGAATTTTCAAGTTCGCACAGTACCAAGTATGTGTTTATCGATTGTTCAGTTCAGTTAAGAATTGAATCAAAATCACATTTCTACCCCCATTTTTCTAATCAAGTTACTGAAATTGGTGTAATTTCCACTCATACTAAACACATGATCATATGTCATGATCTTATACTAAGAAATAAATCACAAAAATGATGCAATTAATATACGTGCATACACATATTACTACTAAATATAAACTTTACTTCATATCTCAGATACAATAATTTTCATCACATTGTTCATCGAGTTTTAACTATTTCTAACTTCGCATCATCCAAAACACACTTATCAATTTATAGATGTTCTATATGGGCACCAACTCTCTTTCTTTTCTTCAAATTACATTTCTTCTTCGTGTCAATATAACAGTTGTTAAATCAAATAATACTATAGTACAAGTTTCATATATAAAAACTATATTAAGTATGTAACATACCAGCTGTTTTTTTCTTTCTCCCTTTCTTGGTAATTGTCTCGAGAATTTTCTTAGGGTCGCACAACTTAGTACTTTCACCAGCTGACTTCGACATATCATCATCCTTTTGTTCTAGAATCCCAAATGTGCTTGAAAATTCATGTCAAAGCTCATTCATTCGGTGAGTAATTTTGAAACGGGCTGCCTGATTGTCTTTGGCAGCTGACACTATCTCATACAAATATCGCATGGTCTCATTTGCAAATGTCATATACTTCATCGTGCTACTTTTAGTGCCTTTTAAATAGTCCTATGTCCCAAGATCCTTTGCTTTTTTTGCCATCGTTTAGTTATCAAATAATATGGGATGAAATGGACATTTTCTATCATAAAAACTTTCAAAATATGAGAACAAATGAAGCCCGTTGTCTCTGACAAACCACAACTACAAATACCATGACGGGTTCTACTATTGAATATAACTTTACGTATATAATTCTCATCTTCACTACATCTAGCCGAATACTCAATCAGATCATATTTTGGAACACACCCAATTTCTATAGTTGTCACATACAGTGACTTAGCTACCGCCAACTCAAAAAAAACAGCTCGAGTATAAACTGTAGCTCCATGTGTCAGTAGTGCATTATCTTTGACAAATTGTCCTGGTAACCAACTGCCCAAACTGTCTTCCTCTCTTTCTGTTCTTCACCATCTATTCTGGATTTCTTCGTGCTTACAAAGAAACTCAAATAATGAGTTACATGATCTCACTACATCCTTTAACACTTTGTTTGTTACCTCATTCTTGATGTGGCTAGCATACTAGCACTAAATGCAGACCTCGTGAAAATTGTAGCCCGTCTTTCTCGAAGTTTGTACGTAGACTCAAACCACCCTTTATGATTTATCTTGAAATTAGTCATCATGTCTGCCCAAGTAAGTTCAAACTCTTCTTCGCTCTCAACAGTGTTCATGCATTTCATCCACAATCTCTTAAAAGAAGGATCCTTATTTAATTACCAAGATGTTTTGACAAATTTTGACTAAAATGCCATTGACACAAACGACGCCTAGACTTGGGGAAACTAACATCTACAGCATTCATAATAGCTTTACACAAATCAGTGAAGATTACTTCTGGTTCTTTACCATTCATTGACTCCAGAAATGTTTCAAACAACCATTTAAAAGTAGATGTTGATTGGTCAGAAAGAAAAGCCATACCAAACATGCAGTTGCTCATGTGGTGGTTGATCCCTACAAATGGAGCGCAATACAAGTTGTATCGATTCGTACGATAGGTGGTGTCGAAAGACATAACATCTCCAAATGCATCATAGTCCACTGCACATCGGGAGTCCCTGAAGAACATAGTTAGTATCCTCCCGTCGTCATCTAACTCGTATTTCCAGAAGAAAAATGGCTCAGAATTTGATTTGTTGGTGAAGTATGAAACAAATGCTCTTGCATCTCTATCCTCCACTTTTGTAGTTCTTTTCACACGTTCCATGTGATGATATGCATCCTTCTTCAAGAAACCAACATTTTGCACACCCCCGCTTTCATGTTCCATATAGCTATAAGCTTGGCAAACCCTATGCCCACTGTATTTAAAGCTTCTATCATTGATTTCTTCGCATAATTCATCTTACGGCTAGGTCTTAGCAGATATGTTTGATCAGATTGCACAAGCTCGTGGTTGTGAAGCGTTTCAAAACAACTGACATGGATACGACCTAAATCTTCTCTCGCTACAATAATGCTTGCCTTGCAATATGTTCTTACAACTAATTTCTTATACACGGCCATCCTATGTTTCACACTCCGATAATTAGGAAGGCCATTGCAGAACACGTAAATTGTTTCCAACGAATCTCCACAGTCTTTCCAAAATAGCGTTGCTCAGCCCTACGCACACTAAATCCTTTATAGCGAGCATATTCACAATACAACAGATAAACCGTCTCTATGTCACTAAAAGTACAACCAACCGCTAGTCGACATTCTAGTTTCATCACCATTGCATCTTCATAAGAATCCTTATTTGAATGCCCCTAAAATGATTGATGCAACTTATCATTCCTCGATCTAATTCCATCGCCATTAATCTTCTCATTTTCCACATTCGGAGATTGTATTTTGCAACATAAATCATTTGCATCTGACAACTTCTTTTGTTCATCAATCTTAGATAATCTAATTTTCTCATAACTTCCACCGCTCATTCTTGAATTATCTCCAAGTAATAGTTTATTCAACACTATTTGTATTTTCATCATCCGAATTATCAGGATCATATGCATCAAAATGGACAGTCGCATGTAACAATGGATCATGTGTAACAAGTAAATAATTCATCAGTAAACACTATAATTTTTTAGTAAGCACTATATTAATTCATCAGTAAGAACTATACATACAAATTCTCAATTGTTGAGTTCAGTATCACGTTATACACATATACTCTATGTCATTGTGGTATGGGATTGACAAAATATTGTAAAGTGAACCTAGAAAGCTCCAAGGCATTATTCTATCCGTTGTCCGAGGATAGCTGCTCAACATAATTTAAATGTTGATTCTCTTTTTCATTATTAGCCTTCACGCTTTTTCCCTGGTTGTTCACTACAAATGAATGTGGAAAAACTAATGAAGATGGTTGGTTCAGTCCGTACAGGTGGGAAGGGTACAATGAGAAGGTTTATTCTTGGTTATATGCAACGAGCTTTTACTTTTGTTTTTGAAGATGGAACTACGGGTCAAAGAAGTGCAATATATGTCAATTTTCAACCTTTTCTTTTTGTGTTTCTAATTGAACAACTTCTATGATTTGTAGGAAGAAGAAAGCTATACACAAGACAACCACAACAGATGACAAGAGGCTACAAAGTACCTTGAAGAGAATACGAGTGAATGTTATACCCACAATTGAGGAAGTAAATATTTTCAAGGAAAATGTGGTAATCCAGTTCTCCAACCCCAAAAGTGTGAACTCATATTCTTATATTTATTCGTTGTTAACATTTTGTCCTTTATTTTCCCGTTATTTTCAGTTCAAGCATCTATCACAGCCAACACCTAGGCTGTTAGTGGCACTCCTCAAAACAAGAGTATGTCTAGTTCTATTGACTTGAAACATATGATTGAATGTGAAATCCTTATAATCCAATAATATTTCTACCACCTTATTACGTTTTTCAATCTCCATATACTTTCTCAATGTCAAAATCATGAAAGCTTTATATTTCAATTTAAGGTTTAAACATTTATATGGAACAATTATTAAGCATTCAATTCAACTTCTCAAAAAAAAATTTAGTTTAAGTATTTAATATCTAAACACTAATGCATTATTATGTTCAAGTATTCTATCAAACACTTGGCGGGCTTCAAGCAAATTTTGTATTTTTAAAAATAACAATGTTGGTCGGTTAAGGAATCATCAATCAAAGACACATTATCAAAATAAACACAACAATAAATTAAAACTTAAAATTTACAGAATTGATAAATTGAAGAATAGAACAATAAAAATGTGAAGAAGTAGAAATATGAAGAAGAAGAAGAAGAAGAAATATACCTGAATTGATCTTCTTTTGTTCTCACTCGTCGTCATCGCAGTTGATTTTCTTCTCTTCTCAATCGACGGCGACGATGGTTTATCAATAAACCTTTGAGCTTCCACTTTTTCTCACATAAGTCAGATATAGTCAATTGTAATTATTCTTGATTTGCTTTTTAGAATAAACTGACTGCCAAAAAAACTAACCATAGTTAGATGGGCTCAAATAAAGTATTAAAAATAAGATTTATTACTATTATTAATTTTCAAAATTTAAATAAAGTTATGCTATGTGGCTTCATTTGAGCCCTCACTTTAATACATTACAACTAGGATGATTCCACCCTTAATTTAATACTCTCCATGTCCCACTAAAAAGTGGTCACGTTTGAGACTTTGATCAAGCGTGACCACTAATAATAAAAATAATAATAAATTAAGTTGAATCTATTAAATATTATTAGCACCAACACCCATCATTAACAATGGTTTTAATTTGGTAGCATTGTGCATGCCCTAATTACCTTGGTGTTCGCTCTCGCACTGCTCACATCGTCGAGAGTGATGCTCTCCAGATGCCTACAACGACGAGGTAGCCATTTCGGAGTTCGACCCCGTCGATAGCGGCAGCAGCGACCTAGCTCGAAGAAGACGGTAAGCGCTTTCACTGCTTTGCTTCTAGATTTTCTATTCCCTTTTTTGACTATAGTTGAAAGGTTATCTCAATTTGTGATATTGCTTGCCAGAAACGTTCAGCTCTTCGATGTAGAATGCGTTTTGCAATCACTGCGATCTTCAGAGAAAGTAAACGTAGACAATTTCGAGTCAAATTTATGGTTTCATTCCCATACTCATTTATGGTTTTTGCAACACTGGAGAAGCTATGTAAACGGTATCACACGTTTAGGAAATGTGCTCTCTATAATCACATACACTGTTGATCAAATTTCAGGAAAAACATCAATATGAACGAACAATGAACAACTACTGTAGTTTCTCAATACAAACAAGTTTATTAACAAGATTCTTATCTATGCATGCATTCTAAAAAATATTTATAGGTGGTGAATGACGATCTTGAGCTTAGATGCCCGTGAATAGGCGGCACTGCGACTCCCAGTGCTCCTTTGTCTGCTTCACTCTCTCAATCTTTTCTGATTTACGCCGTTCTGTCCAATATTCTGGGCAACTGTGATCAAAACAAAGGAAGCATACATTTAAGCTATGGTAGATTGGATGAGCCATCAATTAAGAAGGTACAATTATTACCTTCGACTCAATAGAATATGCAGCTCTGCTAGACGCACTGAACCTTCATATACTCCTCTCTGAAATAATCAAGAATGCATGATCAAGATGACTTCATCAAATACTTTATTAATGTACTGATCTAGTACTTGTTTGTTGTGGGACGATCTTCGGACTTCAATCCTATCTAATCTTTTGTAACATGTGCCATTGCAAGATTGAGGAAGGAAAGATACCTCTCGACATATTGCACATTTCTGGTCGTGATTTGCTGACTTGAGACCATCGACGACGGTCACTGAAGCAGCTTTGCACGAACACATGTAACAGAACATGTGACCGCACGCAAGAGAAACAGGATCAAACAATGTCTCCTGCGAAGAAAGAAGCATCATAAGTATTACGCCAACAAGGGGGGAAAGGGATAGTGATACTTCACTTGAGTAGTTAAAGCAGAAGCGCAAATCATCAAACAGAGTAGAAAACAAAAGCATGGAGCAAGAAATAATGCAACTCACCAAGCATATGGGACAAGTCAAGTCTATATCTAGCTTCACCGAATCAAAGAGCTCACAAGATAGAGACGGTTTCCCATCGTTTACCATGAGAGAACATCCCTCAAAAAGTACAGCCGAATTTCTTGAGCTGTGACGCGATTTTCTCAAGTTTATATGAAAAGCCATGAGTTCGCAGAGCCATGGAGATTGAAGGATCTCGATGTGCTTACTCTGGACTTGGGACTTGAAAGCTTGCCCTTGCTTAGAGTAGTGAACCTACACCCGAAAAGCACAAATATTTGTCATGCCCTGCATACGTACAATCTGCTTTGCAATGTACGATTCTAGGTGCGCACACACGACACGTACCTTGTCGTATTTCTTGAGTATTTTGCGCATCGCAACGGCATTGATGACAGCGTAGGTGACCAAGTCCCGGCCTTCTTGAGTGAGTGCAATGTGTTTTCCTTTCACTTTATCTTTCAACCATATGGCAAACTTGCTTAAACCGGATGAGAGGTGCACTCGAAGCAATTTCTTGGCTCTCGTGTTGAAGAATCCAACTACTGCAGACATTTCTTCCAGAAGTGAAGGGAAGAATGTCCCATCACAAACTACACAAGACAGTGATTGTTGATCAAGAAATTAGAGCTACACCACACATATGCTTTTAGTGAGACTATTGTATTTATTTAAAAAGAAAAATGAAATCGACCAAATATGGGATGTTTGGTTAATACAAAGGCTTTGATGAATTAATTAGGTTGTTGTTAAGAGTGCTATGTTTTGTTTTGTAATGTCAACTCCACTACCTACAGCTTGTGAACCATAGATGTTGATATTTGTGTTTATAAAGTGTTTAGAAACTTTGCTCGTGATATGTAGGTGTATTTCATTAATTGGACGCCTATATGCATTCAAAGAGAAAAAAAATCATCACTTTGCAGTTAGTTTTCCAATGGATGCAGTTTCTTGAATTCTCTTCTTAATTAAGTTTCATTTTGATTGGAAATAATTAACTTCTAATTATTATATACTAATCACGCAATCTAAATTCCTGAAGAAAGAATTTCTAGGACGCAACAACGCACTTCCACACACATTCACACACAATCAGAAAACCTGCCAATTTTCAGCCAAATATACCAGAAAAAAGATCCATTCACGAAACACAGCTCAATCAAATTATTCCATAAAGAAAATCGAAGAAAAAAAACTACCACCATTGAAAGTTGAAGAAGAAGATCGAAAAAGAAAAGGATGAAAAGTAGGCAGCGTACTCGTACCTGAGCAATGCTGTGAGCAAGTGGAAATGGTATGAGACATGGCATCACTGTTATTGTTGTGATCATTAAGAAAAGGTTCATCCAAATGAGGCTGTTTTCTGCACCTCTTCAAGATTTTCTTAAGTTTCTTGAAACCCACACGTGGCAGTTTCTTCTTCCCCTGCTCTTTCATGTATTCCTCGTATTTCTTACAGAACTTCATTCTTTCTTCCCCAAGATAAATCTTCTCTCTCTCCCTCCAAAGGAAAATGACGTGAAAATATAAAAGTGATGCCTCCTCTCCTCTCCTCGTATATATATATATATAGGTCTCACAAAATCTGTCTCTCCCTTTCTTTCTCTCTCTGGTGAGTGTAAAATGATAAAAATCCGTGTAGTGCCATTAAAGTGCGGTTAATGACGTGGATTAAAGGATAAAATTGTGTGAAAAAGTCAAATTCTCGTTTTAGCTGTGATTGAGAACTTCACGCTATACTCTACGCATAAATTCATTAATTAAATTAAAAATAAATAAATATGTTGTCTTCTGATTTATTTCCCCATTAAATTAAATTAAATTCTAGGATTCATCCACAGCTGTGATTCACTACGTTGTATTTGTACTACTATTAGTATTCAAATTTACTTGGGAAACAATCCAACTACGTTGTGTAATTTGCATGACTACCTTCCTCAATTATTGCCTTCCTTTTATTTTCTAATTTAAATTCTTAAAATTGATTTGTTCTAATGCTCTTGTTTAGTTCTCCTGCGTAATCATCCAACTATTTTTTCCTTTTAACGTTGAATTTAAATCCTATATTGTGAATAATTCGAACTTTGACACCTTTACATTCGAACAATAATTTTCTATCACTGTCTATTTAGCCACAAGTTAGGATTCTTTATAACTCATAAATGGTGAACGAATCACATTTACACTTACTGCGTATCGTATGAATTGATTTTCTCAAACAAATCAAGAAAAAATGTTACTGTATTGGTTTAAATATAGTCAACTGTCTGTATTTGAGTAAATTAAATACTTAAACTGAACGAGAATGGATATTTAGAGATCCGTTTAAAGTTAAAGCATGCATAATGATTATTTTGCATTTAATGAAAATATTACATTAATCCAAATGTATAAGTATGTCTAAATATTTAATTAGAAAATGTAATTGAATGCTGCAACCATGTTAATTACTTCCTCTATTTTTTTAATAAGTGACCTAATTTCATTTTTCACACATACTAAGGAGATTTGTAATTTACATTTATATCATTATTGATTGATTTATCTTTTTAAATATTATGTGAACACATTTAGTAGATAAAGGGTAAAGTGGGAAAAAATATGATTATTTTATTCTAGAATTTTAAAATAGAACCCTTAGTAGAAAACAAAATATTTAGTGCAATAACACTTATTAAAAATGGAAGGAGTATATAATAATATGTTTTTCTCCATGACTATTGACTAGTAATTAATCTATGTATGTCATAAGATAATAATTTGAATGTTAAAAAATATTTTATTCTTTTTAGTAAAATGAATACATTTTCTTATTAATTGAGTTGTTCAATTAAAAATATCACTTATTTAAAAAGTACTTTTCGTCATTTAAATATAATGTATAATTTGCATTATATGATTCTACAGTTTGCATTATATGATTCTACAATTTGCATTGTTGGTTAGTATAATATATCACCATTACAGAGATGTGATAATATCTTATATTATGCAGACTAATTATACTTATAGTTGCACTACATATTACAACAATATGCACCAATTTGTGTATTTAATAACATGAATTTTAACGAAAATAAATTTTCAATGAAATGTTCAGTCATAAGTTGCACTAGTATATATCACAGATTGCATCATATACAAACATTGACATGCATTACTAGATGCATATTATATAAAATATCATCATCTCAAATTTTAGATATATAAACTAAGCAACATACGTTTTGAACTTACAATTGCATTTTTATTACCAGAGAACATTAAGAACATAGAATTTTAGTTCAAAAAAAACACCAATTCCATCTAAACTAGTGTTCTGCAAACATACTAGAAGTTTAAGCTATAAGTAAACAGAAAATGTAACATCATTGTGTTTACAATATTATACCACACCATCTAACTTCATTATAAATTGAGAAGTTCATCTATTCGGATAGTTGTGTTTGAGGACAGCAAATGGAAGTACTCATTTGCCTCTATTATGTTTGCATTCTTGTTCTCCATGAGATGATTGGGTATTTGGAACCATTGTTCCCATCATCATCATCAGAAATCTCATCTAAAATATTCTTTATTTTTTTGCATGTGTTTACAGTTGAACCCTTTTCTCTCTTTCTTTTTGAACATGCAATAGCCACCGTGTCATGCATCTCAGTCGTAGCTTCATTACTTGGTTGCGCCGTGATGTTGTGTCTTGTTTTCGTCCTCTCTGTGGAAAAAATTAATGCAAAAGACATTATGCATTGCTAGTTATATTTCAATGCAACAAAATATAGAAATTTTAAGTTAATACAATGCAATAACTATGATGCGACAGTGCACGTCTACACTTACACCAATTCAAACACAGTGTATATGCATTGAATTGTAAGGTTATATCATTATGCATTAAACACCATACAAGAATGCACTACTTGGATTATCACATCATATCAAAGGTTTTCCTAATTCAGTATCATGATGCAATATTCAAAATAACATAATACATTTATGAATTTATTTCAATGCAACACAATATATAAGTTATACAAAAACAAGACATAATTTTAAATTGTAATATTCATAACCCACACAATGCAATATACATTATCATACAATGCACTTGTTAATCCATATCAATACAATCATCCATGTCCATAATTTTTAAAACACGTTTACAAGCGGTCACATTTCATCAATTGAACAACCGAATATATACAGAAAACGATTTCCACACTTATAATTCAAATCAACTTAAACCCTAATTCCCAAATTATAAAACGAAAACTTAATGTAACTAAATCTTCAAAAAAAACTAGAATTACACTTCAGAAAAACTCAAACCCTAATTCTCAAGTTCAAAAAATACAAATAATGGTTTAATCAAAAAGCCCCAAGTTCGAAAAAAACATGCAGTGAACTATAATAAAAAAGACCCAATATTTTTGGTGGAACAAGAACCAAAATGTAGTTGAACTCATTTACATTCATGTGATTTAATATAAATGCAATAACATACTAACCTTCTTGATTTTTTTTATTAATCTTCTTTGGACAAATGCATTGGATTTAGGAGAAGATTGCACCGTCGAAACATTGGGTCTACCTGGAATTTGGAACACATCGTCGTCGTCTCGTCAACCTTACATCGCCCCATCTTCGCACAGGGGGTTGGATGCTTCTTCATAATCTCTAATCTTGCACAACTTCAATTGTTTTGGAAGAAAGAAAGTGAAAACGGCAGTTCCAGTTTGGAGAAGTTATTTTTGGGGTTGCTAAAATTATGGTGCATAAATCAATTTCAAATCTTTGATAAAACCGCCTAAAAAAAGTAGACATTTATACCCTTAATGCATTGTTGGATAACAATGCAACTTGTCCAATTCAATAAATTTTGAATTTAAAGGAATAATTGTCAACCGTTGAATCAATTAAAAGGGGTGGATGAGATCACTTCCTATTTCCTACCAAATACTCTATTTTTACCTGAAACCACCCCTATATATATGTTTGAATTTTATATGTAAAAGTTGTACGCAACGACCATATTTTAATTTAGATTTAATTATGATTATGTTTGATTTATGACTGTATGTTTATTTTTTATATTGCACATATTTATTTCTACAAATATAGAATCATAAAAATATATACATACATGCATGATAAATATTTTAATAAATATTCTAGCATGATTAATTTTATGGGGCTAGCTTAAAATCGAAAGTTCAGAATTATGATTGTAAATTTACAATTTTTTAAAATAAAAAGCGATTTAAATAACCTGATAATTCGCTAAACTTGATTCGAAATCAAACTGTTTGACCCGATTTACATCCATACTTTTAGTAAATTCCTATCAAGGTATTTTCATCACAAATTAAACAGTACTTTACTATTGTATTGATATTTTATGCAACTTGCACTAAAATTGACTAGAGCTTATCGAATAAAGGTCATATATATTCTGTACAAGGGACTTGAAGGAAATGATATTGGGTGTGCTCAGTTGATCAAGAATGCCCAGAACTACGATAAGACAATTCAATCATCATAAATAACTTATTTACTTCTAATTATTGCATATTATTTTAATGTAGAGATCAGATATTTTTGCTCTCGATTGCAAGCTTGAACTTACATTTTTAGTGCAACTGTATTGACTTGAGCATATATCCAACCACTAACGATTAATATATATATCTTTGACTAGTTGAAAAGTGAAAACTTTAAATTCCTTTTTGTGTTTTGATTGTTTAATTTGAAGAAGACAGATTGTTAGAGATTATGTGAATATCTATGATCTCATGAGGCAGGGCAGCAGCCTCCATGCATTTGAAGTGCAGGCTGGAATAATAATGTATTATAGAATGTTGCTAGTGTTATTAATTAATATGAAACTCTTTCTTTGACTAAATGTATAGATGGTGAGTGAGTGCATTGGCTTTGGCCTTTGGGTTGTTGAAGATCATCATTGAATTGCCACCATGGTTGATTAATATATACACTAATATATATCATGATCATGTCTTTTTGTCATAATTAGTGGAAACGAAATATGAGTAAATATCTAACACACACACAAAAGTTAGCATTTATTTCACCACAATAGCTAAAGTTTGATGCAATGATCATAATAGTCACAAACTATAGTCATGATCATCGATGTGATCATTTATAGATTCACATTCAGTTTTACATTTAAAATTTTAAATCTCGTCTTCTCACTTACCATTGCACAATGGTATATAAACATAATAAATATAATCACCAAACTCACACGATATTTGCATAAATTAATTAATTTTCAAAATCTGTATCAAAATTAAGAGGAAATTAATTAACAACCAAATGGTGAGAAATAATTAAGAACTTAATTCAGGTTTTAAAAATATTTACTTTATCTTTGTGCAAATTGATCATTAATTAATTCGAGTTTAGGTTTTTAGAATTTGATTATTAGTATTACTTTTCTTTATAAATAGTACTAGTAATATTTACTTCAATTCATATAGTCTATAAAATAATTAAAGGTTGGTAGAGGAGCTAAAACCCTTGATAGTGCGAGAGGAATATTATGAATCGAAGCCCACTAGCGTTTGTCTACCGCTCAATGTTTTCTTGATTTTATAATAAAATAAGTACACTGAAACAATTCCTTTAATTTTCATTTAAATTCCTTTGCCCACAGTTTCAACATATGCACTTTGATCTTCACTGGATCAATACGATGTTTTACCAATTAATATTTGATAGGATGTAGCCTCACTAACAGGCCCAAACAAGACTAAGGTCCAAGGGACCAGGATCTCGGCCCAAGAGTCAGGGAGCTCGGCCCAAGAGCCCAGTCACTTCGGCCCAAAAACCCAGCAGCTCGGCCCATAAAGAAGTCCAGAAGTCACTTCGGCCCAGCAAGCGTGGCCCAACAACACAGAAGCCCAGCCCACTTCGGCCCACTACCCCACGATCTCGCTCGCAGTAACTGTAATTTGTTATGTATAAATAGTGATGCTAAGGTAGATTAAGGGGATTCTGGATACTCTCTCAAAAACTCAAGATTAATACAAAGGATTTCTCACCTCCGTGGACGTAGATCTAATTAAAGATCGAACCACGTAAATCTCGTGTTCATCTTGTTCTTTATTTTATCATCGTAAAATCACTCTAAAAATTGACGATCGAACACTAGCGCCGTCTGTGGGAAACGATATAAATTCTGTGAAATCGATCAACGTTTTCTGAGTGAAGATACAATGGTGAAATCTACCCGCTCCACTGCCATAGCTGCTGCTGCCAAGGGAAAACAGAACCAGGCCGAACTACCTGCTAATCCACCTCGTACCTCTACCAACGAAGGGGATGTGCGCCAAGTCCAACCCGATAGGCAGCCCGTAATCCGCCGAACTCCTGACGGTCATGTGGAAGACATCCACTCAGGCCGATCCAATGATTCTGTCAGTAGCGGAGGGCTAAATCAAGATCACCAACGAGGGAACGCCACACTCCAGCCTCAGCTCGGAGACGCGCTTAAAGCGTTCCTAGACCTCCATGAACAAGACTTCCTTAAGTTCGCCGAACAACATCGGCAACGAAGTCAAAACGAAGAGGACAAAACTGAACCACCACAACAGCAACCTCGGCCCCCAAGTCTCCAAATTATCGAGGGAAGAAACGACGAACTTCCCCAACGACAGCGTAATCGCCGAGGAAACAATGAACTCGCTTCACCTCGGCGTGGTTCAACGTCACCCCGTCGAAACGTCGGCCCCTCCCGACGTGACGAGGATGATCACAGAGAAGGAAGATTCACCGTCTACAGTCGAATCGCTATCCCCTTTACCAACAAAATACTCTACACTCTGCTCCCGTCAACATATAGGGTACCACCAATCAAACCCTATAACGGTTCTTGTGACCCCAGCAACTTCTTGTCACAGTACCAATACAACATGTTGAACCAAGGGCTTGCCGAAGATGTTTACATGTGCAAAGTCTTCCCCGAACTGCTAATAGACAACGCACGAAAATGGTTCGACAACCTCCCGCGCTGCAGCATAGGGTCGTATACCGACCTGCTGGACGCCTTCGAGCGTCGTTTCTTCCAGAAAGCCGAAGCTAAGATCAGCTCGGCCCAACTCCTCACGCTAAGACAAGGACGAGGAGAATCAATTAGCGACTTCCTGGCTAGGTTCTACAATGAGAGCCTTAAAGTCGACCGCTTGTCAGACGACGTCCTCATCTCGGCATTCCAAAATGCCATTCACTCTGGCACTCTCTTCAGGGAGCTCGTAAAAGAGCGCCCTCAAACCTCCAAACAGCTATGGAGGATTGCTGATACATTCGCCGAGGCGGATGAAGCCGATAGAAGAAAAAGGGCGGTAGACCGACCTGAGAGTCATGACAAAAGAAAAAGGGAAGAACGCACTGATCATGGGCAGAACCGACGAGGTGCCCTTGATAGGATACAACGAGGTCCGCTGGCATCCCGCCTCGGACCTCGGACCAACCAAGATCAAGGTCAGTTCACTCCACTGACAAAACCCCGAGCTGAAATATACGAGCTCCATGCAAGCTTATTTCAGAAGCCACCGCCATTATCCCGAAGTGGGTCGAAGCGACGATCCAGGGACAAGTACTGCAAATTTCACGATGACCACGGCCATGACACCGAGGACTGCCGAAATCTCGCCTCGGACATAGACCACCTAGTGCGAGATGGTACCCTCGGCAAATACCGAGGTCGTAGTCAGCAAGACACCCGATCTCAAGGGAAAGACAAACGAAAAAAAAATGGAGGGGAAAATTGCTATCCCCATCAAGACAAGACCTCAAGGCACGATGACGAGGACGAAGACGAAGACCAGCCCCAATATGACGGAGTCATCGCTGCCATCACCGGGCTACCTCAAGGCGTGACGAAGTCCTCGTTGAAAGCTGAGGCCCGAAGTCAGCCGAAGGAGGAACCTTCACAGAAAAGGTTCAAGAAGGATGAGGTCGTCACCTTTTCTAGCGACGACCCAGTCCCCCATGCCTTACCTCATCAAGATGCCACCATCATCGAAGCTGTAGTGGCCAACAAATTGGTTCACCGAGTGTTCATCGACAGCGGTGCCTCGGTGAGCGTGCTCTTCAAGAACTGCTTCGATAAACTCGACATCGAAGAAGCACGCTTAAAACCAGCACCCGTCCCATTGAAGAACTTCACACAAGAAGAGACCTCGACGGATGGCACTATCTCACTCCCCGTGACAGTTGGAAGAAGTCCATTATCTTCCACAAAGATAATCCACTTCTTCGTCGTCAAAGCCAACTCCCCCTACAATATCATCTTGGGAAGAGATTGGCTAATAGCGACGAGGGCGATTTGCTCGGCCTACCATCTGACGATCAAGATCCCATCTAAGAACGGGGTGATCACGCTTAGGGGAAACCAAACACAGGCTAAGGAGTGCATGCAGGTCGCACTCCAAGGTTCTGGGGTGCAGCATCCTCAAGCATAGCAACTACAGAACCCCGAGGTGACAGAGTCGACGTCACCATCTGTGGAGCCCGTTGAAGACGTCGCATTATACGAAGACGACGTGTCCAAGGTCGTCAAGGTCGGGTTCGTTGGAGGAAGTGAACTCCGAAGTCGAGTTGTCCAATTACTTCGGGAATTCAGGGACATCTTCGCTTGGTCACCTTTAGACATGATTGGAGTATCACCAAGCGTCATCACTCACCACCTCAACATTGATCCCGAAGTGAAACCAGTTCGGCAAAAGCAACGAGCCTTTACAGCCGAAAGAAATCAGGTGATTCATGACGAGGTACGCCAACTACAACAAGCCGATATCCTGTTCGAGGTGAAATATCCGACGTGGTTAGCCAACCCCGTAATGGTAAAGAAACAAGGAGGAGGGTGGCGCATGTGTGTTGATTATACCGACCTCAACAAACACTGTCCTAAGGACTGCTACCCTCTCCCCAACATCGACAAGAAGGTTGAAGCCCTCGTTGGTCACGAGGTGTTTAGTTTCCTAGACCTGTACAAGGGGTATCATCAAGTCCTCATGAGCACCGAAGACGCTCTGAAGACAGCCTTCGTCACGGACTTCGGTATTTTCGCGTATAAGAAAATGCCCTTTGGACTTAAAAATGCTGGAGCTACATACCAAAGGATGGTCGACAAAATATTCGAACTTCACATCGGTCAGATTGTTGAAGTATATGTCGACGACATAGTCGTCAAAAGTAAGGAAGTTGACACCTGCCTAAACGACCTCCAGGTCGTCTTCAACCTGCTCCGCGAAGTGAACCTAAAGTTAAACCCGGGAAAATGCACTTTCATGGTCCAGTCCGGAAAGTTCCTAGGGTGTTGGGTCTCCCGCGAAGGACTAAAAGCCAATCCAGCGAAAGTTAAAGTTGTCCAGGAGATGCAAGTACCGAAGTCTGTTCACGACGTGCATAGACTGACGGGCTGCTTGGCCGCACTGAGCCGTTTCCTATCTAAAGCCGCCGAAAAGCAACTCTCATTCTTTAAGATTCTAAAGAAGGCTCCGAACTTCGACTGGAACGACGAGCACAAGTTAGCCTTCGAGAATCTAAAGAAGTACCTCGCAAATCTGCCCACCTTATCCGTTCCAAAGGAAGGCGAAGTTCTCTCTCTATACCTCGCTGCCTCGGACGAATCAATAAGCGCAGTCCTAGTACGAGAAGAACCTCGGCAATTACCCGTCTACTTCATAAGCCGAGCCCTAAAAGGACCAGAAACGAGGTACCAACCCTTGGAAAAGGTCGCGCTCGCTCTAGTGAACGCCGCTAGAAGACTTCGACCATATTTTCACGCTTATCCAATACAAGTCTTGACCGACCTCCCACTCCGGCAAGTACTCACAAAGCCTGAAGCTTCGGGACGAATTGCCAAGTGGGCGGTAGAGCTCGGCGAACATACGATCTCATTCGCACCTCGGCAGGCCATCAAAGGACAAGCATTAGCAGACTTCCTAGTAGAAGCAGTATTCGCGGAACCACCGAAGCCCACTGAACCTGTCAAGGATAACATCCAAGAGGAAACACCGAAGTCACCTCCAATAGATTGTTGGAAAATCTATGTGGACGGAGCATCAGGCCATAAAGGAAGTGGAGCCGGAATTTTGTTCGTCAGTCCGGAAGGAAAGGAAATTACTTATGCTCTGCGGTTCAACTTCCCAACGACGAACAACGAAATGGAATACGAGGCCCTAATAGCCGGACTTTGCCTCGCGCAAACTCTTAAGTTACGAGCTGTCCAAATTCACAGTGACTCCCAAATTATAGTGAGTCACGTGCTAGGCAGATACGAAGCACGAGGTGAACGAATGAAGAAATATCTCCATAAGGTCAAAAACCTACAACAAAGCTTTTCATACTTCGAGTTGATACGAATCCCGAGAGGTGATAATGACCGAGCTGATGCACTAAGCAAACTCGCATCATCATCTACAGCCTCTCCTGTGGAAGAAGTACAAACTCGAAGTATAGAAGAAGCCGAAGTGAGTATGGTAATTGATGATGAGCCGAACTGGATGACACCACTTCGCAACTACTTGGAAAAAGGCGAAATCCCTGCCGATAAGGTCGAAGCCAGGAAGCTCCAAGGCAAATCCACTAAGTATATCCTAGATCAAGAAATACTATACGCGAAGTACATGAAGGATCTTGTGGAAGTCACATCGGAGCTCGTGCCTTAACCAAAAAAGTCATGAGATGGGGGTATTATTGGCCGACCATGCTTCAAGACGCAATCGACCTCATCAAGCAGTGTCCGAAGTGCCAGCTCCATGCAGCAGTAACAAGGACACCTCAAACTAGGGGTGTCAACCGGTCCGGTACCGGTTAACCGGAACCGGTTAACCGGTACCGGAAAAGTCCCAATTTGAGGAACCTGTACCGGAACCGGTTATTTAACCGGTTAATCGGTTACCGACAGGTTCGGTACCGGTTAACCGGTAGAACCGGTTAAGGTATCGGTTTTTATAATTTTATTATTTTAAAATATTTTTTTAATTATTTTAAAATTATATTAATTTAAAAAATAATAATTAAATATAAATATAATTTAATTTTATAAATATTTTATAATATATAAAATAATTTTATAAAAAATAGTATAAAACATAAAATATATATATAAAATATATATTTTTAATATTTAATTTTATAAAACCGGCACCCGGTTCGGTACCCGATTCGGTACCGGTTCGGTACCGATTACCCGGGTACCGGAAATTTTTTAAAACATAGAACCGGGAATCGGCTTATTTCCCGAAAAACCGGTTCTCGGTCCGGTACCGATTCGGTACCGGTTCTTCCCGAGAACCGGTAACCGTTTGACACCCCTACCTCAAACCGAGCTGACCAGCATGCAAAGTCCTTGGCCATTCATGCAATGGGGAATAGACATCGTTGGCCCATTTGAGCAAGCTCCTGGCCAGTTGCGATTCCTTATAGTAGCCATCGACTACTTTACGAAGTGAGTAGAAGCAGAACCTCTAGCGAAGATCACAAGCAAAAAAGCCCTCAACTTCGTCTGGAAAAACATAGTCTGTCGCTTCGGCATACCCCACGTCCTCGTCTCAGATAATGGAACCCAATTCACGGACAAGACATTCAGAGAATGGTGCGACGAACTCAATATCCAGCAGAAGTTCACTTCGGTGGCTCACCCTCAAGCAAACGGCCAAACCGAAGTCGCAAACCGAACAATAGTCAAAGGGTTAAAAACCCGCATCGACAAGGCCAAGGGAGATTGGGCAGAAAACCTACCCCAAGTTTTATGGTCTGAAAGTGTATCACCTACTCTAAATAGTTGTTGCGGAAGCTAAAAGG
>JAPKLX010000049.1:2148829-2196623 GCA_026898415.1 Leonotis leonurus
TCTTCGTGTACTTCAGTTGCATATCTCACCAAGTCAACGTCCACGTGACAATTCAGTTGCATACTCAACATTAGCTTGTTGTGTGGAGCATAACAGCAAAGCCAATCATCACACTATCTGTGAAGAACACAAAAACACACATGTTAGGTTCAACAAACAAAATAACAACAGAATAAGATACCTAACATGGTCCTACCGAACTACTCCCCGGACATCCCATGGAGAGACACCATACAGCCTTGTCTACGAAACCGAGGCAATGATCCCAGTAGAGATTGGCTTGCCGAGCCCCCGAACGATTAACTTCGCTGCCAACGATAACGAAGAAGGACTCCGAACCAACTTAGATCTGCTGGAGGAAAAACGAGAACAAGCCTGTATACAAGAAGCTCGATACAAACAGCAAGTAGTTCGATATTACAATAACCGAGTGAAGCATCGGCAGTTTCAAGTAGACGACCTCGTACTTAGAAACAACAAAGTCAGCAAGGCAGAGAAGCTCGGCAAACTGGAAGCTACTTGGGAAGGACCCTACCAAATCCAGGAAGTCCTCGGCAAAGGGTCGTACAAGCTCGCCCATTTATCTGGCGAATCAGTACCCCGAACTTGGCACATTTCCCATTTGAAGAAATATTATTTATAGTTTGAGATAGTTCGAATATAGTTACTTTAAATTCAATGATTACTTTATATTCTTTTTATCTCGAGTCAAAATCAAGCAAAAACTCCAAATTTGGAGTAGCATCTAAACGCGCGTAAAGGAGACCACTCCTATCGATAAACTCGACAAACAAGGAACTTAAAAGCCTAAACTTCGTTCTTAAACGAAGTGGCTACTTAAAAGCCTAAACTTCGTTCTTAAACGAAGTGGCTACTTAAAAGCCTTAAACTTCGTTTTTAAACGAAGTGGCAACTCAAAAGCCGTAACTTTGTCTCTAAACGAAGTGGTTACTTGAAAGCCTCAACTTCGTCCTTAGACGAGGTAGCCACTTGAAAGCCTCAACTTCGTCTTAAGACGAAGTAGCTACTTAAAGATTCTATTTCGCCATTAGACGAAATAATTACGAGTTCAAGTTAGCCATTACACAATCTTGAAGCAAACTTGATCATACAATCGAGAAAAGCTTTAGAAACGTAATGATGCAATAGAAATAAAACTTTATTTCACTTGAACAAAATATTACATTAAGGAGGAGGGTCCGAGCCCTAAGGCTTACTAAAACTAAGGTACTTCTCTACAAAGCCCGGACCCGAGCTTGAGCCAGCACCCGGACTAAGCACTGAGTCTAAGAAGGCCATCCCTTGACCACGACCGAAGACTCGTCCTCGGCCCCGACCTGCCGAAGCAGCTCGACCTCGGCCCCCAGAAGCACGTCGGCCACCACCGCGGGACATTATAGCTTGCGTTTGCTCCCGGGTTAGAGCCGCGCTGGGAGGGTGCACCTCCGCTAAGTTGTCCTCCAAAAAAGCCTGCGAAGTCGAGTCAAGCTGGGCATTCTTAGACTGCACCCACCTCTTTAGCTTCGGGTTCCGGTTCAGCACTGTCTTATACATGGATCCCAACTTAAGAAGTCCGTCTTCCTGCTCGCGAACTTGCCAGGAATCCTCACCGTACTTCTCAACGTACTTCCTCATCCGAGCTCGAACTTCTTTAATTTGCGTATGGACTTCGTATATGGTCAACCGCCCGCTCTTGTGAATGAGGTCTTCATACTCTGTATGCTCCTCCACCATGGCCTTAAAGGTTTGGATGTCATCCACGGCCTGTTTGAATTTATCTTCAAGCTCTAAGAACCTCGCATGCTCTTCGTCGAGCTTCTCTTGAGCCACACGAAGCTTCGCGTCAGCCTCGATTTCAATATTATTAGCTCGGCTTTTCCAACACAAAGCTTCGACCTCGGCCGCCTCAACAGCCCGACGAAGTGCAGAAATTTCTTGTTCAAATTGAGAAGTGTCGAAGAAGTTAAGAGCAGGCTACAAGCAAACAAACATGATTCAGCAAAAAGTTTCTTCTATATATTGACAAAGAAAAAGAAACGCCACCCTAACGGTGACGAAGTACAAGGCTAAACCAAAAAAAAATAAATAACTACAGGCCCCCAGCACCGACCTCGGAGTCGTCAGCCCCGCCCTCCTGGCCTCCTCCAGCAGCGCCGGCGAGAGCGTCGGCGGCAGCATTCTTCGCCAGCTCGGCAATGACAGCTTCCAGCTTGTCATCCCTGTCGACTGGGCAATGGCGAACTGCCCGCTCCGACAATAGAGATTTTTGCCGAGCCAGCCTTTCCACCACCGGCACCTCCGTAGTGCACCCCACCAGCACCTCGGCATACTCCCGCAGCATCTCCTCCTCTGACATCGCCTCGTACCCGTACTTAGCCTTATCCAAGTCCGGGTAGTCTTCAGCGATCAGATCGATGGTCGCCGCGGAAATCGAGCTGCTCATGGCACCCACCAGCTGCGTAGCCACACCTCCGAAGTGCCGGGAACGGAATATCCGTTCGGCAAAGGTCCAGAGCACACCGCCCTGCTCAGCCGCAGCACGGCTCATCTTCTCCCACTCTCCGGCCAGTTCGGCCTTCAGCTCGGTGACTTCGGCCTCCAGGCCGGCCGCCTTTCTCTCTGCATCCTTTAGAGCAGAGAGAGTCTTGGCCTCCTGACTCGCTGCCTTCACCGCCTCGGCCCTCGCTGCCTCAAGCTCGGCGGACAAGCTCCGGAACTGTTCGACCCCGCCAGCGACGAAGTTCGCCAGGGCCTTCAGCCCACCCATCGCTATGTCCGCCTCCTACACAAAGACACATCACGGTAACACAAAAACCAAACAAAAAACAAAACAAGAAGGGGAAAAGAAGAAAGGCAGCAAGTCTGCACTCACCTCGGGAAACGATATACCTTGAGGCGCGCCCGAACCGGAGACCTGAGCCCCCGAGCTACCCACCACCTCCCTCCGAGGTGAATCCACATTGATGATCGGCGGAGGTAGGTCGGCAGTAGCCGCCGACGAACGGCGCGGTGTCTCCTCGGCAGCCGAAGAGGTCCTCGCCCTCTTCTTCTTCCTCTTCAAAGCTGCTTGGAGCGCTTCCGGATTCACTGCAAATACAAAGGGAAAGAACATCAGCATCCAGCTCGGCTAAAAATCATAGCACGGCACTTAGAACGAGACCTCACCCAAATCCACGTCGGCGGAAGCGCCGTATGGGCTTAGCCCCTACCTCGACAGCTCGACCTCGGCGTAGTCCCTTTTTATGGCGCCGAGGTCCATCAAGCTCACTTCGACCTCGCCGACGGGTTGCTCAGTGACCTGGGGCCCGAACTTGGCCTTCGACCAAGCATTCAGTGGCACCCCCTCAGCTCGGCAGAAGAAGAACTTCTTCTGCCAGTTCGTCACCTTGGACGGGGTCTCTAACTTAAATTTATTAATGGGGGATAAATAAACCCACCCCGTAGGCCCGCGTTTAGCTCGAAAAAACCTACGAAGCGACTCTATCGACATCGAGCCACCTCGGCGACCGACCTCCATACAAAATCCTATAACTTGCTTAATGGAGGGCGGCGCTAACTAGCCTAGAGGAAGCTTAAATATATCTAAAAACTCAACAAAAATGCGGTGTAAAGGAAAACGAAGACCGAAGTGAAGGTAGTCTTCGTAAACTGTAAAAAAACCTACGGGCGGCGAACTACCCCTATCCTCAACCCGAGGCAGAACCATCTCTACCGATTCTGGAAACAAATATTTGCGAGCCAAGTTCACCATATGGGACTCGCTCATGGTAGAGGCATATTCCAAGGCCGCATCGGACCCGACCAAGGGTGGAAATTCTATTACCTCAAGGCCAGGAGGAACCGCCTCCCGGGTGAAAACCCTCATCGTAACCCTCGCCGGAAGAATCCTAGATGGCGAGGGAGAACCCTCTATGTTCTCCATATCTACATCAGTAGGAGTACGAGATGAAGAGGAAGCCATGAAGAAAAAGAGGTTACTTACTTGTCACAAAAATTTCGGTTAAGTTTGATGGTATGGAGATCGACGGCAGCAAAACGCAAAAGGCAGAGTTTTTTTTTAAGAACTTTTACAAAAAAGGGAGCTAGGGTTTAAGCAGATGGCAGAAAGTGTTTATGAGCGTACAAAGCAAGCTTTTAAAGGCAATGTTTTCGCCTTTTTCCAACTACCTTTTTCAAAATCCCGCCTCTTCGTATGCACCAATAAGCAGTCGACGCGTATCCCACGTGGCCTCCACAAACAGCTGTCTTTCACAATCCAACAAAAATTACCACCTCGACTTCCTTGACAACAAGATCTTCACTTCGTCAAGATCTTCACTTCGGCAACCACATCAACCTCGTCAAAGATCTTCACTTCGTCAATGATCTTCTTTTAGGGGGAGGATGTGATAGGATGTAGCCTCACTAACAGGCCCAAACAAGACTAAGGCCCAAGGGACTAGGACCTCGGCCCAAGAGTCAGGGAGCTCGGCCCAAGGGCCCAGTCACTTCGGCCCAAAAACCCAGCAGTTCGGCCCATAAAGAAGTCCATAAGTCACTTCGGCCCAGCAAGCGTGGCCCAACAGCACAGAAGCCCAGCCCACTTCGGCCCACTACCCCACGATCTCGCTCGCAGTAACTATAATTTATTATGTATAAATAGTGATGCTAAGGTAGATTAAGGGGATTCTGGATACTCTCTAAAAAACTCAAGATTAATACAAAGGATTTCTCACCTCCGTGGACGTAGATCTAATTAAAGATCGAACCACGTAAATCTCGTGTTCATCTTGTTCTTTATTTTATCATCGTAAAAGCACTCTAAAAATTGACTATCGAACAATATTGATTATTTAACATGTGGTGGCTAGATATGAATACAAAATAAGATGCATCTATCAACCCCTGCCTTAAAATAATTTGAAACTCATGTTGTTAAAAATTTGACAAAATAAATAAATTAATATTGCAGAATTCTTTTGATGTAATGCATGTCTTTATAGTTAAGCTGTCGATCAATAGGATTTTGGTTGGAAAGGATATATACCAGATCAATGCACTTAGCTCTGCACATGCAAGAGATAATAAATGACAATGACCTATAAAAACATGTTAAATAATAAAAAAAGGATGTTATAGGGATCTACTATACAAATAGTTTTATGTATCAAATTCCGTTTATCTTTAAAGAGTAAGATGTTTTGAGAATAATAAGAGTTTTAATAAAATGTAAAGTGAGTGGATTTGAGTAGAAACTCTATGCTTTGAAATAATGACAGTGAATATTAGGTACATATGTTTGAATGGGAAAATAAGCCCCCAATTGTTGTGTAATGAGAATAAAAGTGATGTTTTATTTTAACATGTTAATATAGAAAGATCATATTCTTGTATTGGGAACGGATTAAAATGAGAAAAAGATCATACTTTTTTGGAACACATTTTGACATGTATATTAAATTTGAGGATAATGCCAGTTGGAATTGAGAAGCAAATTTGAACATATGTAATTAACATGAAAAAAAGGTGGTTATCCCAGTTTCTAAATCATGGGATTCATATTCCTCAATATATCTCTTGTAAAATATATACATATATACATGTATATGCACTCTTAATCTCCTAAAAGCAGGGGAAAAAATGATAATTAGCAGATGGGAAAACTATACACTTGTTCAATCACATCTTGTCTTGATCTATAAGTGTCAACGTCTCCTGAAGAAAAATAAAAGACTGGAAAGCAATTAATCATTCGAAATTGGCTCAAGAAATTAGTTTAAAAGGGACATTAAGTGTAGGGCTATTTATGAAAACTTCCTAACTTAAAAATGAAAAATGTCATATATTTGTAACTTTTTCATAAAAACATATCCAAAAGTTTATAATTGCCCTTAAGTTTACTATTAAATCATGCTGCATTATATATTTATGAAATTATATATGTTGTATTTTTTTATGGTATTTTGTATTAATTTGAATTATATATTATATATTTGATTTAATCAGTACATGATTTTAGCGTATTTTTTGATACATGAACCGACCGGGTTTTGTTTAAATATGATCGGGTTTTATTTTAACTGTTCGGGTTTTTGTTTTTGTGTATATTCCTAATTTTTTAAATTAAATAAAAAGTATGTGGTGTGTTTGGCGTGTATAATTTTTATTTAATTAAATTGAGTGTGTATAATTTTTAATATATACCATATTTTTTTAATTGCAAAAAATTAAGAAAATAATTAATCAATACTAAATTCCAAAATAAAACGCAAATTTAACTTTAAATAAGGGTATTTTAGACACTTTATTCTTAAAGTGGACACTTTTCATATATCTTTTACAAATTGAGTATTTTTCATTTTTTTATACAAAAGTGGGTATTTTACCTATATCACCCTTAATTTTAACTCTCTGTAACGCATATTCTCTATTTCGATAATAACAACCCGTTTGATTTTTATATTGCTATTAAAGAATACTTAATAAATATCTATCAGACAAAAACCAAGAAATAGGCATGTGATGATACATGGACACCACAGTTGAATTTGTCTAGTGTTGTCTGGCCGTCATCAAATATTTTCTTCTTCACCTTCTTTTTTTGCCTTTTTGGTTCCCAATGGGTGGGAATTGAGCTCGGATTGTGTGGACTCATTAACGAGTCCTTCACGTGCAATAATTTTTCCCATTAGTTCGTAGATGAACTAGAGTCATATGTTCAGATACGACTCATTGAAACTTCGGCATGTTATGCAATACTTCTCAACAGTGGTGATATTTTTACGTTGTTCGAATTATTTGTTGAATCAAACATCATCTTGTTGAAAATGTTATCGTCAGAATTGATGATGCCCCACTATGGGTGCACCAATTGTATATGAAACAAAATCTTGCCTCGTGTTTAGAATATGAATGTAATCTCCAATTGTATATGGAACAAAATCTCGGATGTGTTTAGAATACAAACGTAATCCTCATTATTTCCCCATGATGGTGTTGTGGCTTGTTCCGAGCCACACTCGAGGCTCAAACAATAGATGATATCCTCCATTTCATCAAAGTCACCTTTTGACTTTTACCACTTACAAATTGTAAGGTGCCAAAGGTAGAGAGAGAAAACCAAAGCATTGGTTAACATATTGCAGAAAATCTAACAAAAAAATCATTCAAACTCGATATTAACCCCATTTTTCTTTTCATATATCAAAGATTAATTATTCATTTTTTATGTTTGAATGAGTAGAAAAGTTATATGAATGTTAAGATAAATGAATTAATATACCAAAATAGTCATTATTTAAAGAAGAGAAAAGCAGCAAATCCGACTTTAAGATAAACACCCTTATGATAGATCACCAATTATGGTCCGTTTTTGTTCAAATTGACCCCAGAAGTCAATAAGTTGCAGCAACTAAACCATCACGTCTTAACGGTCTTCTAACTTTGTTAAATAAATAAAATTTTTATTTATTGTATCTCTACATACTCCTTCGTGAGGCATTCCCCTGAAAATGAGTTTCCAATCAGCTCTAGTTACAATACTTGAGGCAATCCCCAAAATTTTGGCGATACCTCACCAGAGAAGTAATTGTGTCCTAAGATCACCTGCAACAGGCTCCTGCACTCGCCGATAATTGTTGAGATTCTGCCGGAGAATTTTCAATCGTTGAGTTTTCAACCAGCAAGAGCTCTTCGAGAGCACCGTTAAGACACAGGTTTGTCGGGATTTGACCAAAGAATTTGTTGGTGTAGAAGTCAATCCACCACAAGGTCGAGTTCCTACCGAGATTGGAAGATAAATTCTATGATAACTCATTGCGAAAAAGCTTCAGCTCATACAAATTCGGAGAGTCAACGATAACATCCGATAATCCGCTGCGCAAGTTGTTCTCATAGAGATTGAGCGACTCGAACAACAAGAGGTAATTGGTCTCAGGCGGAAGAGTGCCGGAGACGCCATTGTGTTGAGGTGAATCCATGTGACGAAGGAGTAAGTGAAGAAACGATAAAATAAATAATAATTTATTTAACGGCGTTAGATGACCGTTAGACGTTAAGGTTTAGTTTTTGCAATTTATCGACTTCATGGGTCCATTTGAACAAAAACGGATCATAAGGGTGATCTGTCATATAGTGTCTACCCTAGGGGCGGATTTGCTATTTTTCCCTTTAAAGGAAAAAAGTAAATTTTAGCTACTTATAAAAAAAAATAGTACTTCTTCTGTCCCACTAAGCTTAACACGTTTTCCTTTTTGGCACGTCCCACTAAGCTTGGCACACTCCAAAAATAGCAAAAATTATCTCTTCAAAAAGTTGTGGACTCTACCACTTTTGTAACTTTTACACTACTTTATACACTCTCCTTAATAATCATGCCGGAAAAAAAAAGTGGCAAGCTTAGTGGTACGGATGGAGTATAATATAGACATTTTTTGTAAATACTTTAATATCCTTGCTCTTAATTAAGTTTGAAAAATTAGGAAATTTTATCCACCTACACTCCATAATCGTTGCTGCCACTATAATCTATCACCATCGTCGCCACCGTCGTCGCTGCAGCCATCACCATCGATGTCGTCGTTGCTATTTGTAATTGCACGAATTATACGAGCACGACGAGTTATGGATATGTTCGTTTAATAACACGACCAAGATAATAACATACTAAATAAATTACACGAGCACGACAAATTTTGATTGTGTTCGTGTAATCACACAACCAAGATGCTTAGGGTTTACTTTAGGGTCGAGAGTTTAGTTTATGAAGTTTTTATTCTGTTTTAGTTTAGAGTTTAGAATTTAGTTTAGCACGTTAAGTTTTTGTTGTGTTCGTATAATCTCACGACCAAAATTATAGCATAATAAGATAATTACACAAGCACGATGAATTTTTATTATTTTCGTGTAATCATACGATCAAAATTATAGCATAATAAGGTAATTACACGATCACGACAAGTCTTTATTATGTTTGTGTAATCACACGACCAAAATGATAACATACTAAAGAAATTACACAAAAACACGTCAAGTTGGGTAGTTGTTAGTAAGTTATTTTATGCTCTTATGCCCCACAAAATAAACGTCACACCATACGTCACCAAAATCAGCAGAAACCACATGCGTCCAACAAGATATGAATATCTTTTCTGTGCTCTGCACCACTGTTGCATTTAACGGTCTAGTTGTAAGGTGGTTTTGTTGGTGCTTCTCATCTCATCTGCATCCAACACTCATTTATTGTTTTACATGAGATATATTTCAACCAAATCGGAACAACAAGTTTCATATGGGCACATATCGAAATGTAAGAAGTTCCTCTGAATCTAGAGTCTCCCAATTTTAAAATCATCAAAACTCAAATATCAGAAAGAGAGTATGCAATCAAAAACATCAAACATACCAAGGTCATGGGTTGAATCATTCAGTTAATGACGATTACTAGTTTCCCAAGGTAGGTGAATCTGAATATATGTGATCATGTGAACACACGCAAAGTAAAGATGATCATCAAGAGCAACAATAGACCACAAAGTATGCAAGAAAGCTCCTATCACAAAATCACCAATTTTAGATAACACAACAAAACAAGGTGAGTAATCCTATGAAACACTCGAGAAGACATTGCTTGATCTACAGTTTCCCCTAACTTAGTAAAAGCAAGATGAATATCACTACACATAAAAGTGAAGCGCTCCCAAGGAATCAACATAATATAGAAATCAAAAGCTAATTGCTAAACAAACATAAACGACTATCACAAATGTAAGATAACAAGGATTGTGAGCAACCGTACGAAGCTATAGATTACAAATTCTCGAGAAAACAAATTTTTACAAAAATAAACCAAATCATTTACCCAGAGCTTCAAGTGTACAAAGGCCAATCAGTCCAAGCTCCCGAAACGTGCCCGTTTTCACAAACATAAGCTCTAACAACAGGCTCCCCATCATCATGGAATCCAAAGTACCGCCTTAAACAAAACGATGAATGCAAATCCCACGTCTGTTTCGAGGAGCAAAACGCACAATTCATATCAACCCTGCTCCTGCTCCCATCATTGATTGTTCTCCAAACCCGGGATTGTTTGAAATTCTTGAAGATCCCCCTAAATAACATGTAATTCCTCTTCTCCTCGACATGAACGCACCCCGGCCAATCACAGATGTACAAACTATCCCCCTTGAATCTGCTCGCAAGCAGCTTGTTCCCCTGCTCACGGCTCAGATTCCAAATCCCGGACGCCAAATGCGACCTCTGGGTCCTAGAAATCTTCCTCTTGTTACAAACAGCCACGTCGATATTCCGATCCTCCGCCTCCCTCACATCGGACAGAATTTCAGACTCTTCAGCTATCGCCGTCGCCGTGGCCTCCGCCGACAACGTGGCGGAATCATTGTACAGCGTGTCGAACATCAAATCGTCGTACAACGACCACACGGTATCAGGCACGGAAACGACCAAGTCGGCATGGCGATTGCTCGAAGAAGCGACCTCTTCTCCGCCGGTTTCAGCCGCTCGCGACAATCGCTGCTCTTGATAATTCTCATCTGGGCCGAGTTCGCGCTCAAGCCCGAAATCCGAGTTCTCGAGGAGGATGCCGGAATGGAGGAGGCCGGGACAGCAAACGGCGAGCTTGTAGAGCGACGACCAAGCGCCGGGAGCCGACTCCGTCGGCTGGAGATCGGAGACGACGGCGGGGATCGACTGTGTGCATTTAGTTCTACAGCAGACCGTCCTGATTAGAGCGGAAAATTTGGTCGAGACGCAAGCTATACGAGCCCAAATCCGAGGGTCGTCATCGAGCTTGTCGAGTATGTTGAGGATTACGTCGTCGGAGAGCTTGGAGAACACGTTCTCAGACATTGTAGCAGAGATAATAGAAAGAGAGGAAGAAATGAACTACTGTAGAGAGAGAAAGTGCGGCGGTCGCTGCGTGGCGGTGTGTGGTGTGGTGTGGTGTGGTGTGTGGTGTGAGACAGTGAGATTGGAGGTGGAGTTTTCTAGCTTTGCGGCTGGGGTGTGCTTCGTGAATTTGGTAAGATCGAGGGACTGAAATTGCAAAATTAGTTTCTGGAATAATTCTGTGGATTATAATTTAAATAAAAGTGCTTTTCCAAATTATAGAAATCGAGTGTAACATAATAAAGTCCGGTATGAGTAGTGGAAAATCGTCTACGTTAACTTTTTTTGGAATAAACATCAAAATATAGGGGAAGTTGCTTATGTAAAATAATTTAAAAAACTAAAAGCCAAGTAGGTGACTACTTTTATAAAGAATATTATCTCTGATAATATAAGGTGCATCTAAAAGTGATGGGTTTGGTTTATACGGTGGAACATCTCATATAATTATAGGCCGAAATTGATTTTTTAAATGGAAAAGACACGAACTTTTGGGAGATTTTACGCTATGTATATCAAACATGTGACTACTATCTATATTGTTAATTATTTTTATTCGAACTATCATTTAGTTTCTTATATTTATCAAAAGTGAATTACCAATCAAATAATTAAAGGCTACATCACATAGAACATAAGGGGTTGTGTGGATAGCATTCTTCCACGTTGGCTAATAGGTACATCAAATGGGGGGCAAGAGATAAGAATTCGCAACTCTGGAATTAAACAAGGCCACACAAAAATAGTACCTCACATCACCATCAACACATCATCTTCATATTAAACAAAAATCCCATGTGCGAAAGAGTCCACACTTGTCCAACAAGATACTAAGACCATGTTTATGGACCCCCAAATTCTCGACTCAAGTTTCTCATCTTTATATTATTATATTCATTTCTCTCTCTTCTATAAATTTATTATTATTCCTACTCACCCATCTTTAATTTTTATAAATTTATCAATGACCTCATTTTTAACCCAATATTCACACCTTTATATTATTAATTAATTTTCTATATATTATTATTTAATTAACTTTTTTAATAATTTAATGATTTTAAAATACACCAACTATAGTCATTTTCTTAATTTTAACATAAACTATTAAACATTTCTATAAATACACGAATTTTATCATTTACTCAATTTTTGACATAACGTTGACTTTACACAAAAATCGAAACTGACATGACACAACTTATCTGACGTGAATTTTTTAAATTATTTAAAATACATGAACTTTTAACGTTATATTAATTTTAACATGAACTTTAGTACTTACTCAATTTTTGACATAAAGTTGATTTTACACAAAATCGGGACTTATGACGTGAATTTTAAATTATTAATATTTTGTTTCACTTCAATTATTAATTATTTAGCATTTAAGAATATATCATATTCACGATTATTAAATACAAATCGAATATTTTACAGCGCCGTATTATACTTCTGCGGCAATTACGGCGCCGCCGCATAGGGTTGTAAACGAATCGAATCAAATCAAATATTTTAATTAAAATTAGATTCGTATTCGACTCGATGTAGATATTCGAATTATTTGATTCAATTCGAATATTCATTTTTTTATAAATATTTATATTTGATTTAAAATCCACGTCATAAGTCCTGATTTTGTGTAAAATCAATTTTAGGTCAAAAATTGAGTAAGTACTAAAGTTCATGTTAAAATTAATATAACGTTAAAAGTTCATGGATCTTAAATAATTCAAAAAATCCACGTCAGATAAGTTGTGCCATGTCAGTTTCGATTTTTGTGTAAAGTCAACGTTATGTCAAAAATTGAGTAAGTGATAAAGTTCATGTATTTATAGAAATGTTTAATAATTCGTGTTAAAATTAAGAAAATGACTATAGTTGGTGTATTTTAATATCATTTCCCCTAAACAAAAATCCCATGTGCGAAAGAGTCCACACTTGTCCAACAAGATACTAAGACATGTTTATCGACCGCCAAATTCTCGACTCAAGTTTCCCATCTTTATATTATTATATTCATTTCTCTCTCTTCTATAAATTTATTATTATTCCTACTCACCCATCTTTAATTTTTATAAATTTATCAATAACCTCATTTTTAACCCAATATTCCCACCTTTATATTATTAATTAATTTTCTATATATTATTATTTAATTAACTTTTTTAATAATTTAATTATGTGAAATAAATTAATAATATAAATAAAAAATTTAAATTTTTAAAAAAAGTAGAAACTAATATTAAATTGATAATCTTCAAATAAACATAGAAATTACAATCACTAAAATACGAAAATCAAAATAAACAATTGATTACCAAATAATAATAAAATTACACATTTAATTATCATCACCAAACTTTTGTCATATGTGCTCGATCAGATCATTTTGAAGACTGTTGTGAGCTTCTCTATCACGGAGTTGTGTCCTATTCGTCATATATTTCTTCAAACTTGCAATCCTTTCTATAGAAAATACAAAAATATCATCTTCAATTTCTTCTACTTCTTCACTTTGTCCTGCAGTTTGAGTAGCTCGTCGATCTTCCATAAATTTTGTGGGATCACGATAGTTTAGGTAAGTGTTTCTTTCATCCTCCACTATCATATTGTGCATGATAATGCAAGCAATCATTATTTTTGTCATCATATCACGATCCCATAAAAGGCAGGACGTTTGATAAAAGAGAAACGAGCTTGTAGAACGCCAAATGCTCTCTCAACATCTTTTCGGGCAGCCTCTTGATGTTGAGCAAATAATTTGTGCTTCTGAATTTGCGGTTCAATAATAGATTTGACAAATGTTGCCCATGAAGGATATATGTCATCGGTGAGATAGTATCCCATATTCTTCTCCTGACCATTTACAACATAACTAACCTTTGGAGCTCGACCTTGTAAAATATCATTAAAAATAGGAGAGTGATCAAGTACATTAATATTATTTCTCGAACCTGGAGTTCCGAAAAATGCATGTCATATCCATAAGTCATGCGAAGCAACTGCTTCCAAGATGATCGTTGGCTTACCATTTCTTCCTCCATATTGTCATGCCCATGCTTTATGAAAATTTTTCCATTCCCAATGCATACAGTCGATACTCCCGAGCATCCCTGGAAAATCACGCTCTTCACCAACATGCAATATATATGTCATGTCTTCTTCAGTTGGCTTTCTAAGGTATTCGTCACCAAAGATGGAAATGACACCCTCAACAAATTTGGTAAGTGATTTCCTTATTGTAGCTGCACTCGTCTGAAGGTATTCATCATGCAAATCAGCTGCAGTTCCATAGGCCAACACCCTTATAGATGCAATACATTTTTGAATCGAAGACATACCTAAACGTCCAGTAGCATCACGATTTTGTTGGAAAAATTCATCTAAAGCAACCACCTTATTCATTATACGCTCGAACAAGTGCTTTTGCATGCGAAACCTTCTATGAAAAATTTCTGGAGGGTAGATTGGATTGGCTGAAAAGTATTGCTCGTACACACTATCATGGCCCTTCTCACGTATACGTTCAATATATCGTCTAGTTGCTCTAGAAGTGTGATCTGTAGGTTGAATGTATAGAGTTGGAATACGAAAGAGTACATCTTCAACAATGCGATCAACCTTTTTATTTTGATCAACAATACGTTCTTCCCACTCATCAAATTCGATGAAGCTGGAATCAAAATTGGAACTTGATGACATTTTTTTTGAGAAGTTTGAAGATGTGAAAGAAAAGAATCAAATGCTAGATGTATTGCAATGTTAGAAAGTTCATCAATACATATAGTGTCAAGGTATGTCATAATTTTATTCTTTGCGAAATTAACGTGATGTAACATACACATGTGAGTTTGCATAAATTGTCAGATTCACTTGAATAAAACTATGGTCAAGTTTATCAAGTTGCAAATGTCATATGCATGTGAATAAAGTTGTGGTCTACATTTAAAGCTCATCAATTTGAGTTGTCACAATCATGTTTTGGATGATAAAAATGATCTAACATATGCATGCGAGTGACAAACACATCAATTAAAGTAGCAAATGTCATACGCATGTGAATAAAGTAACAAACACATGTGATGTGAGTGACAAACACATCAATTAAAGATTCTGAAAAAAATGGATAACAACACCCTTATATGCATGTGAGTGAATAAAGTGACAAACATATCAATTAAAGTAGCAAATGTCATACACGTGTGAATAAAGTAGCAAATGTCATAGGCATGTGAATAAAGTAACAAACACATGTGACAAACACATCAATTAAAGTAGCAAATGTCAGACACATGTGATTTTTAGTTGTTGTCTTCAAAATGTTAGTATTAATAAATTTGAGTTGTCAAGTTCATTGTGAGATAGTAACAATAATTAAGATTCTTTCATCATGCATAGATTTAAAGTAACAAGAAATATAACATCATGATTTTACTAGTGAAATTTCATTAATTAAAATCACAAAAAGTGAAAATTACATAAATTGAAATTACAATAATTAAATCACAAAAACAAACAAGAACTAACAAATAAAAATATAATTTTCTAAGGAAACAATTTTGCCATTAGACGATGTTTTAGCGCTTCTTCATCCGGAAATAAGTTACTCTTTCCTATCAAGGTATTGAGCATAGTTGATTTCATCCTTAAATCTCCTAATTTAGTCATTGCATCAACTTCTTTTTCACGTGTGATCCTCATTGCTCGTAGTTCTGAAGTGAACTCATCGGATAAACCATAAGATTGTGATATTATACATTTCCCTTTTCTTTTTTGCTTTAGCTTTAGCCTTATCTCTACCAATTGGACGACGGATTGTTGCTGCATCACTGAGAGGAGTTTCTGGAGTGGAGTCAGTTGGATCATCTCCATCAGTTCTTAATTTTTTTGAGCTGCCACGATCTTCTTCAATGCTATCTTCATCTTCCATATGAGACCGTGTACGATCTTCACTCAAATTCATCTCCCAATTGGGATGGAGACACATCACTTTATCAAAAATATCTTTATGCATAAATTTAGACATCCCATAAAATGTCTGTGCATGATCTTCAATATCATTATTTGACCAACCGCTCTTTTGCATGTGATAAGCTTCCTTGTAGCATCCAATCCACTTTGTCACATTTTAATTAAGCCTCTTATAACGAGCTCTTAGAGACTCCGCAGTTCTTATGTCGAACTTCAGTATCTTGTTTCTCTTTCGCACCTTTTGTACAACTCTCAAATGCTAATCCAAAACGTGAGACTCTTTTGATCGGTTCCAATAGTTGGATTCTCACTAATGATACATGGTGCGTCGTTTTTCACCAAAAATAATTCGGCTGACAGACAGCCGGTATGCCCTTACTGCGCAGACAGTAGTAAGCAAGATCGTCTCCCAAGGGATCGGCGAGAATTTTCCTATAACTTCGACCTGCAAGGTTACTCACGAAAAATTGGAATTAACTAGAACTACGAAAATAATAAACAATAAATAGAAAATATATTTTTGGATTTTTTCAATAAATTAATAAAACTAACAAAGATGACAAATAAATAAAAAGTATCCCAACAATCAATTAATTCCACATAGACTTGATATTTCGATCCTCGATGCAAAACTAACAATAATTCATGCAAATAAATCGGTTATGATCACCGAAGACGCTTCTGACGCGATCTCATCTCTCCATAGTTTCTCGATAATTAGGAAGACGTTTCACTAACTATTTCCCTAATCGACTGACAACCGTAAGAGACGCTCTATAGATTTAATGAGCCGACAGCATTAAGAACTAGAGAGACCCGATTCAAAACCAACAAACTCTGACGCAGGATTATCGAATTAAGATTGTTATTCCATTGACTAGAAAGTCAATTTACCACTAATTAAATCTAAACCACGATTACGTATGGCCGATTCAATTGGCTATTAATCAATTCTACTCAACTAAATATTGTGCACTAACTAGATGAATAAAACGATTAAATCACAGAGAAAATAAAGAACAACAAATACTTGCATACGAATTAAAGGATGAAGAACAAATTAGATCTCACGGAATAATCTCATCCGGGCTTCCTTAATCGATGTTGGAATAAAGAGATTAGCTACAAAACATAAATAAATAAACAAAAGAAATAGATGAAATAAAATAAACCATGTATTGAGCCTCCACCAAAGTGGGCGGCTGATTTTGTGTCCCCCAAAGCTTCTTCTAGGTTTCAAAAATAATAAGACTCCCTATTTATAGTACTAGAGATATCCTCTTAACTAGGAAATAAATCAAAAACCCTAATTTGTTAGGAAAATATTAAATATTTCTCATCTAATATAATATTTCCAAGTCTAATAACTAAATAAAATACTAGAAACCGAATTATACTAATTAATCCCGTAGGAATCAAGTAATCATCGCCAAAATCAACAAAAATCTCGAAATTGTCTCTTTCCTTCATCAGCTACAGTACTTTCCAGGCGGTATGGGCATACCGCCCTAATTTTCGGCAGATTGTCAATTCTTTAAGTCGATCCCAACTTGCAAAACTCTTCCAAAAATCATCCTTAACCACCAAAATTCACCTTTTGCCTACAAAAACACATCATGATCACAATTAATCCAAATATAAGTGATTCCATTCAAAAAGACATCAAATTCAACCAAAATATCTCATAAATAAGTAGTAAAATAATACCCAATCAATACACCATGAAGACATAAGCATAATGTCTTCTTGACCTGTCCAGACTTTTGGAGTGTTTGAAGTGTTTGTTTGTGGAAGCTGAGAATTTTGAAAAAAATTTGGAGAGATATTTGCAGTGGGTTGGTGATCTTCGAAGATAGGAGATTAAGTGGAATTTTGTGGAAATTGTGAATTCAAACCAGTATTGAAATTTTGGAATTCTTCAGAGTTTTGGATATTGTCAAGGTTAGGATAATAACCTTGAGAGGAGATGAAATCTTGGTAATTTGAGTAGGGATTATTGGGATCCATTGAAAAGATAAACACAAAAAATAGATATGGGATGTTAATGAAAGGAGAATAAAAAATGATTTCTAAATTGTGAATAATTATGTCAAAATTGGTCTCTATTTATAGAGGAGAAAATAATAAGAATTTTGATATAATTTATATATTTTTTAAATATATTATACAAAAATTAAATTGATTTTATGATAATATTATATACAAGAACCAATCACACAATGACACGTGTAATATAGATAGGATAAAAAAAAGTAAAAGGATGGGGGTTGAAGGTCTGTGGACGCCTTCATTCCCACCCACCATTATCACCTCTTTCTATTATTTATTTTTTTTAATTGGATAAATGGGCGGCTGGCCCACATTAAAATTAAAATAACAATTTTAGAAATTAAAATTTCATTAATTTTAATTTCAAATACAAAATATAAGAAATTGAAATACGAGAATTGAAAACACACGGAATTAAAATACAACAAAAGAAACGAAAAAATACACTTAATTTAAATCCCCAAATCGAGCGTAGATTTCTTCGATTAAATCATGCTCGAGCATCTCGTGAGCACGTCTATCTCGGAGGTTGGCCGAACGCTCCATGTACTCATTGAAAAGTTTGTTGGCACCGCGAGTTGCTTCCTCGGGTGGAGTGGAGGAGGAGCTTGCTTCGGTCTCCGGTGCCCAACTAGTCGCATACGGACCTTCGTCTTCAACAATCATGTTATGCAAAATAATACAAGTATACATGATGTCGGATAAATACTCACGAAACCAAAGGCGTGCTGAACCTTTAATGATTGCCCATCGAGATTGGAGTACTCCAAATGCTCGTTCGACGTCCTTGCGTGCCGCTTCTTGCATAACTTTGAAACGAGACCGTTTCTCGTCGGTAGGCATCGACATTGATTTGACGAAAGTCGGCCAACATGGGTAAGCGTCGTTGGCTAAATAATAGCCCATGTTGTATTGTTTGTTGTTGGCCATGAACGTCACATGAGGCGCTTTCCCGTTGAGCACGTCGTTGAATTGAACACCATAGATTGGTTGAGCACGCAAACGTCGTTCGCCGATCCGGCGACGCCGAAGAAAGCGTGCCAAATCCATAGATCTTGGGACGCGACCACTTCGAGCATGATAGTTGGGTGGCCTTTGTCTTGGCGTGTATAAGCCCTGCGCCACGCCATCGGACAATTTTTCCACGCCCAATGCATGCAATCGATGCTACCGAGCATGCTGGGGAAGCCATGCTTCTCTTCATGAAGCTCCGTTAGGCGTTGAATATCTTCTTGGTTGGGTCGCCTCAAATATTGAGACCCGAAAGCCTCAACAACGGCACGGCAAAAATGTTTGAGGCATTCTATGCCTGTTGACTCGGCGACCCGGAGATACTCGTCGTATTGATCGGCGGCACCTCCATTTGCAAGTTGCTGGATTGCAACCGTGCATTTTTGTAGTGGCGTGAACCCTTGACGGCCCGTAGCATCCGTACGTTGTCGGAAGTATTCTTCACGATTCTCCAAGGTTGTGACGATGCGGAGAAATAATTCTCTTCGCATACGAAACCGACGTCGGAAATAATTTTTGGGGAATGTTGAATTTTGGGAAAAGTAGTCGTTGTATAGACGTACGGAGGCCTCCTCTCGATCCCTTTTGATGAAGGCTTTCTTCTTTTTTTGGACGTTGGGAGTCGGATGTGCCGAATGATGCTAGATATTTATGACCCGCCTCCATAAAATTATTTGCGAGTTGCAAAAATCGAGCATTAATTTCATCATAGGAATCGGAAGAAGAAGACATTTTTTTTGGGCTAACTTGTAATAGAAATGGTTGAAGAAAGATGGTTGAAATATTGAAGAATGGATGAAGATGTGTGAAAATGTGGGATTGAAATAAGGTATTTATAGATGAATTAAAGAATAAAAAAAAGGAAAATTAAAAAAAACTAGGGGCGCGGGAAACTGGGTGCCGCAGCGGTGAAACCTGGGTGGGTTTCCCGCGCCCAGCACCCGTCTCACGGGACACAACCCGTCGCCCAAACCCCTTCCCCCACAGCGGGGGTTTCCCCACCCCAATAGCCGACGCCCCTGCCCTTGGGCTGCCCAGGTTTCCCGCACCCGCCTGCGCTGCAGGTGCTCTAAGAAACTTTTAAAAGCCATGGGGCACAATGGCTAAAGATAGTTTTGCCTAGGCTATAATTGGTCGAATCAATCGCATGTGTAAAGAGATACGAATATGCTACTCTCTTGAACTAGAATACATTTCACACACAAGGCATGCACTCTCGAGGCAACCCCGGTTTAGTGCAATATATGTTTTCATGACTACTGGATTTAAGTCAAAGGCAACCCCGGTTCAATACAATATATGTGTAAGAGATACGAATATGCTACTCTCTTAAACTGCGCTTTTTTGGGCACATACTCGCATCGCATTTATTTGGACTCATACTTGCATGTTTCTGGGTATTACAATTATCAATCGAACACAAAGACATAATGGGGATTGTATTGCATCAATTGCCATGCAAAAAAAATAAAGATAAAAGTAACTGCAAGCTATACTCATCCAGAAGGGCATGAAACAAGTAAGCAACAGGTCAACAATTGATTAGAATAGGACTTAACTTACAGCTGGTTTCGGTGATCTGGATCTTGAAAGATATCTGCAAAAAGTCCAGAAACAATCCAATTTAATATCCACTAGTCCCTCGTAAGAACGTTGATCCAAGAGCCTTGTTGCCACTTCCACGTCATAGTGGCCGTGACTGTCACGTCCCCATTTCACTTCTCTAAGTAAAATCGAGGAAAACGTGACTAAAAGGAAAAAAAAAATATACTGATAATGAAACACAACGCCACGTTGATAAATGGATAAAAATGAAACGTACATCGAAGGGGAAGATTTTGATAGAGATGTATAGCCGAAGTCCAATACATCAATGAGAACTTAACGTTCGAAACAACAGGGATTAATACAAAATCTAGAATTACGATAACAGGATCAAGTCTGAATACATAGTTCGAGAACGAGATAGATACTAATAAATTCTTGGATTTAAAAAAAATCTGGCAGCGGAAACTGGATCAATATCTAGATTTACATGTATGAAGACATATAAACCACCGAGAGTAATAACATTTAAAGTTCAACAAAAACCACCGCTGAGCCTTCCTCTTCGTCATCACGACTTAACCTGCACATTTATAAATATATGCAGGGCTGAGTACGAAAGTACTCAGTAAACACATGCCGAAAACACATTCGTACTGATATATTTGCAATTGCCGTAATACAGTGCAACATAGGGATTTTGTCACTAAAGAACCTATGTTCACTAAATTCTTTTGTGATCTTAAAAGTTCGACTGGCCAGTCTAAGTTCTGGAGTAATCAAACATATCTGTAATTCTGTGTGTCGGGAAAGTGGCCACTTTCCGCGGACACTGAACCGGCCAACCCGCTAAGATGACTCACAGTTCTGGTGTACACTAACCTTCAAGATATAAATCTTTAAAGGCCCGAAATCGATTAATTGTTCAACAGATACGCATCATACCAAAATATAAACATTTTCGACAATGCAATACTTCATAACATTTGAAATTCTAAGCATTCTAAACGAAAAATCATACTTTGGTACAACGCATACGATTTGATTTGTAAAGGAAAGCCTACCTGCTGTGCTTCTTCTTCTAGTGATGATCTGGTGTAGGTTGATTGAACTTCTCCTTCGCCGAACCTTAATCGTAATTAGGAGAAAAATACTCATCGTGAGTATTAAGTTGTCTTATCTAATCGAGATGAAATAATATGCTATTATTTCATAAATTTTATTCTAACTATTACTCGATTTAAAGTCGAGTCCTTAGTATTTACTGCAACTACCATTATTAAAGAGTTCTAATAATCCTCTAATTACTGGATCTCCTTAATATATATATTCTAAGTCCTTTCATCCAATAAAGGTACTATACTTAGTCGAGATACTAACTTAAATAAGTTAAATTCTAATCTGAAATGCTTATTCAAAGATCTAATTATTAGTATTTATTTATTAACCATTTAGGGATTTCATACTAATCCATAATTAAGGGATAATTAAATCCATTTTTAATACTCATCTGGACCTCTTAACATAATTAAGTAAGTCTATGGAAATTAAATCAAGCCCGGTCTAGTATTAGGTAATTCGGCCCAATCTGATTTAATTGCTAGCCCGTCTAATTTTATTAATTCTGGCCCAATATGACTATTTTCCCAACCCTTATTACTCGATCTGTTTCTCATCAAACAGATAGTACTCCATATCGATCTGCTTTCTCTCCCAACAGAGAGTACTTTACATCGATCTGCTTTCTCGATCTGTTCTCTTCTCTCTTCTCTTCTTCTCTTTTTTTTTTCTGTTTTCTCTCGCTGCTCGCTTCTCTCCTTTGCTATCTGTTTTCTCTCGCTGCTTGCTGCTCTCTTTTGCTATCTGTTCTCTCGCTGCTCGCTGCTTTCTTTTGCTATCTGTTCTCTCGCTGCTCGCTTCTTTCACTATCTGCTTCGCCTTCTGTTCTATTTTTCACGACCTGCTTCTCCTTCACGATCTGCTTCGCCTTTTACTATCTGCTTTCTACTATTTGCTTTCTCTACTCTCGCTGCTCCTACATCGATCTGCTCCTCCTGTTTCAACATCGATCTGCTTCTCCCCCAAACAGATAGTAATCGATTTCTTCTTCAAGCTGTTCTCTTCCTTCTTTTTCCTCACTGCTGCTCACCACCTTTTTCACTATCTGTTTCCTTCTGTCTCACTACCTGCTCGCCTTTGGTCTCACTATCTGCTCTCGTTGCTTCGCTCACTGCTCGACTCTCGCTGCTCCGCTATCTGTTTTTCTCTTCTAAATCTTTTTAATTCATCATCGTTCTTGTATGCTTTTATTCACAATTTTAAGTCTTAATTTTTTTAGTATGATCAAAACTCTTAAGGTTTCTGTTTTAAAAAATAAGCTAGACCATGGTTCTATTCTAACTGGGTTGACATATACGAAGTTTCTATTTAATTAAGAGTTTCAAGTTCCAGAATTGTTTAATACTTTAAACAAGATATGACCCCAGTTCTGTTCTGAATCTACTTGTTGCTTCTAACCCCTGCAAAATCTAATTAACCTCTGTGTTCATGAAATTTTACATGCCTAACTCAATTCTAAACTTCTTACTAAGCATTATAGAGAACACAAAACTGAATGCTCGGGTCTGAATTTACCTTAATACCTCTGGAAAGTTTTGAATGGGATGACTTGGGTGGCTTCTCGGGGTGTGGATAAAAAGTTACACTGTCAAAGCTTTAGTGAATGAGAAGCTGATTTCATGAAGTAACATAGTGAAATGTTTCATTTGAGGGCTCAACACTAGACTGAAAAGATGAAGCTATGTTTACCTTGGTGCTTCTAAATCTGGACCTTGGGGTGACTGAGGAGTTCCTTCCTTGTGTGGATGAGTGCTTCTACGTGGTGAGATAATCTAGGTTTCTATGGAAGTGAAGGTAGGATATAAGAAAGTTTTTAGGGTTGGTTTTGAAATCTGAATCTTGAAAATGTAGAGAAGTGTTTCCGAGATGGGTTTCTAAGTGTATATGAAAAGAGATTACTGCTATATCTATCATACGTATCATCTTCATTATTCATTCTAGATACCTAAAGCACAGTCTATAACTCAAGTGTTATATGCTATGGTTCTGATTCTTGTTGACTTCTGGGGCAAAACATTAATGTGATAAGATCTTATGGTGCAGGTATAGATCTTGGAGTGTTGAAGGAGTGTAGAACTATCTTGGTCGACTTGCGTTCCGGCTACTGTTAAACTCTTTTGCCTTCAATTCGCCGGCCTGTCTTCTTTACTCTAGCTAAAGTGGCAGGAAGTTATAGCTAGTTTGTAGCATGCTACGCTAGATCTTCTCTTATAGAGTGTGTGAATCAAATCTACTTGGTAGATTTTGCATATATATACAATCTAGAAACGTCATTACCAATCGTGTAAGTATACACCACTTCCCTAATAATGATTTACCACTAGATTAATCAGAATCCAAACTAAGCCTTCTTATATGACATCTCTTAAATAATCTTATCCACAAAACGGGCTTAAATAATTTCTATTATTAAACCAAGACTATAAAGAGATCAGAAACGATTACTACTAAACAATTTAGCAATCGACAATTATATAAACCACGAAATTTTATTATCGCGATTCCTGATACACGAATTAACAGAAGAAATTTTACGGGCCATTACAGTGACCATATTGGGCAAGGGGAAATTCACAAACATTTAGAGCATCGGCAACGTATGGGCTGGGGAGTCTTCCGGGCAGCAGGCGGGAAAGGGGCTTGGGAGGCTGGGTAGGGAGACTCCCACTGTGGAGTAGGGACTTGGGAGGTGGAGCTTTGCGGTGAGAGGACTGGACTCGGCCTCCGGAGTCCATGGCGTTTTCGACGCTGCGGGTGGGGGACTCCAGAGCCCCCACCAATTCCTTTTTTCTTTCTTTTTTAATTTTAATACTTAATTTCATTTATAAATACTCTATTTCAATCTCAAATTTCACACATCTTATTTAAATAAAAATTTTATTATAATTATTCTAATTAAATCAAAATATTAAAAAATGAAATTAAATTTTAATTACATATTTATTAATTTAAATTTATGACTTAAATTAATAAATTACAATCATAACAAATATTCCAAAAAAATATATATATAAATCATAAAATACAAATTATGTATAGAACCTCGCATTAGAGATCTCACACCCTGGAAAAACAACACAACCTTTCTAAAATCCGTGGATCCCACAAAAAAATATCCATTTTATTACCGAATGCCACCAGGAGTCTTTCTTATAGAGCCTCCCATTGTGGATCCTCTTACAATACACGTGAGAAAAAAAAAGAATTAAGTATTAATTTTATCCAGTCAAGCAACAAAAGGCTGAAACACAACCTTGACGCAAAGGCGGAATATGTGATTAACAAAGATATCAAAATAATCAAGGGAAAAGTAGCATATTCGTTCCTAGGATAGAGGCCCCTATGGCGGATCACTCTTATGGTCCGATTTTGTTCAAATGGGTTACTGAAAGTCGATAAGTTGCTGCAACTTAACCCTCCTTTCTAACGGTCGTTTAATGTCATTAAGTAAATTCATTTTTTATTTCAGCAACTTATCGAATTCAAGGGCCTATATTTGAACAAAAACTGGACCATAAGGGATGATCTGTCATTAGAGCTGGCATAATGGGTCCGACCCGATGGGCCGGACCGGGGCGCCTGGAATTTTGGCTAGGTTGGGCTTGGAAATAATAGGCCCGAAAAAAATCGGGCTTTGGGGCTAAAAAGCCCGAGGTTTCCGGGCCAAAAAGTCCGCCCGACAAAATATATTATTATTATTGATTTTCAAAATACATAGAATGTTTTGGTAAATTGCATTTGTATATTTGATGATTAATATATAAATAATACATTTATATATTAATATTAATATTTATATAAATATATAAAAACACATTTACATATAATTGTTTAAATGTAAGTCTATTTTGTATATTAAAAAATTATATTTTAAAATAATCTTTAATTTTTGTTATAGTGAAATTTCGAATCGAATTGAATTTTAAATATAATATTTTTATTTAATATATTAAAAAAAAGCAAATATTCGATTCAAATATTCATATCATTTTTTTATATCTAATTGTTAATAAAAGTGTTGAAATTCATTAATCAAGTTCTAGACTATTAATTTATTATTTTTTATAATATTAAATATTTATCTTAGTTTTTTATATATATAATAAAAAATGGGCGGGCTTAGCCCGGTGGCCCGATAGCCCGAATGGGGCTAGGGCTGAGCTGCAATTATAGAGGCCCGATGCCTGACCCGAAAAATGTCATTTAGCCCGGTGGGCTGGGTTGGGCCAGCCTGACCTGCTACTTTGTCAGCTATATCTGTCATATGGGCCTCTACCCTAGGGGCGGATATGCTACTTTTTTCATGTTTTAAATATCACGTATATTATATTATATGTTCATTTTCACTAAAAATAAAAATTACTTAACGACGTTAAACGACCATTAGAAGGGAAGGTTAAGTTGCAACAACTTATCGACTTCAGTGACCCATTCGAACATAACCGGACCATAAGGGGTGATCCGTCATAGGACCTCTACCCTAAGGGCGGATATACTATTTTTCCCAATAATCAATAAATGCACTGATTGAAATAGTAGATAGCTTACATAAATTCTCATCAGTAACGAGAATATGAAAGACCAAAGGTCGTGGACTTTTAATTTGTGACCCTTGGTTTCCCCATGGTGCTATATAAAGAGAGGTTTGGAAGCTCATTTGAACACACCAACACTTATATGTGTTCTCTCATCTATTTCGTTTCATGCATTCTCATAGTAGTAGTATTAGGAGCATTGTTTACTCGGTTCTCATACCTCGTCAAGTTCGCCGGAACCTTTAAAATTTGTAGTGCTACTACTTTAAAGGACGAAATCGTTTTATCTTTGAGGACGATACGCCGAACCGTGAGCACTATCTCGTCTAAGAGGCCTTTCTCGACTCGACTTTTAAAGTTTGTATACATTTCGGTTTTAGTTTTGTTGTAACTCTAACCTTCTACTTTTATGTTCAGTTTGTTGTAATCTCAAAGCATTGTATTCCCGTATCTCGATTTTATTCCAACATAAACATTTCCACAGCAAAAAGTTGTACTCTTATTCAAATGGCAATTAATCCAATATCCAGCTTCACCATGGTTTTCCATGATCTTCATGTTCCCTATCTAGCACCATTGGACATTTCGATGCTCATTAGAACAGAGACATCGGGAAGGATTCCAAAGTTGACCATCTAGAAAACATCGTACCTCCACAACCGAAAGAGTTGTAGCCCACTGAACCGATTTTACCCAACAAGATCATAATATGCAATCCCTGTATCTCGCATATATCCATATCTAAAAACAAGAGATAAGGTAATTCCAAGTTTGCAAAGGATAAAAAAGAGATCTCCTTTGATAGCTGACGCATTTTTCATAACTAAACAAAGAATATAATAATGCAAATGTGGTTGGGCAAGGGTGAAAAGGACGGGAACAAGAGAAGTAGGCTCAAGAAACAGCTGGAAACGTACCAATTAAATTATGTTTTGCTTCTTTAAACAATTCAAATAAGTGAAAAGATAATACTAGCATCAAATGCTAGCTTTAGTAAATAAATAAAATATATGGCCATTACTTGGCACAATTAACTGCTATGATTTGTGATTGGGGTTCTATTGCAAAACAAAAAAGAAACAGAGAAAATCAATGTATCGGAGTTTTAAGTATTGTTTGGGAAAGTATCATGTTAGTAATGTTATGAATGGTTAAAGAGAGTATTAAGAGGGAAAAACCTTAAATTTATTGGTTTAAGTTTTCTCATGAAAAATCTTTAGTTTTTACATCCCAAATTTAATATTTTGTGGTTTGTATCAATGGGGTTAGCAATTACATTTAGGGCTGCAAACGAGCCGAGCTGAGCCGAGTAGTGGTCTGCTCGGGTTCGGCTCTTTTAATATTTTACATGTCCGGGTTCGGGTTCGGGTTCGGGTTCGAGTCGAACTTTAAATTCGTGCTCAAGCTCGGCTCGAGATAAAATATTTGAGCTCGAATTCAGCTCGAGTTCGGCTCGTGTCCGGTTCAGAGATGAGCTCGGGTTCGACTCGTTTAATTTTTTACATTTTAATTTATTAAATAAAATTTTCATTACAGATTTTTTTAACTTTTTACGTTTTTGAATTTTTTTTGTTATATTCAATATACTCCGTATTTGTTTAAAATGTTTAATAGATGAGTTGTTTTTTCATATATTATATATTCTATATATATATATATTATATATTTATCAGTTGATCTTATAAATATGATGCACAATTCTAGTTGCAATGCATAATAATTAAGCATGAAAGTACATAAGAGCTACATTCTATATAAATAAATATTGTTATAAATAAATATGATTCTATTTATATTTGTATACTAGTAGTATACTATTAGTATGATGTAAAGTTATTAGCATATGTATAATTGTATATATATACTCCGTATATGATTACTTAAAAAAATATAAATCATATTACTATTCATTAGTAATATGATTCATTACTATATTATATATAGTGTATGGTTAATATGTGATTTTTTGTGATGATGTGGTGTTAGCTATTTGCATATGATACATGAAGTACTACGTACTAATTTACTAGTAGTAATCATTACTAACAATTTGCTAGAAACTTCAAATTTGAAATTGTTATACAATATAGTCATGAAAGTATTATTTCTTGGAACTAAAGAAATAATAAATAAAATAATAGTAGTAAAGTCACATATAAAATTGATATATACGTAACATATAGTGATATACATAGAGGTTTTGTATTTATATATATATGAACTATAATTTATTAATATATATTAAATATATTACAAATGATTCTTTTAAACGATATAATAATATGATAGGAATTTATGTACAATCTTCTTATATAGTATTTGTATTATACTCTGTATATGTCAATTTTGGATGCATCATGTGTCCATCCACAGACCACAGTAGTATGTCTAACATTGAAACAGTCCCAGTGGCAAGATATTGACATTTGCAACTTCTGCCAACCAACAGAGAGTAAAAGTGTACACGTTCTAGTAAAAAGAAAATTAAGAACAACAAAATACCTTTGAAGTGAACAGGTACTAAATATGATGTTGTGTTCCAAAACTTTGAGAAAAGGAAAACATTGAGTCATACATGTACTTTAGACCGTGAGAAAGCATTATGGAACTCATAACCATCAAGCTTCTTGATCTACATTGGAAAAAAGAAAATCATGATGATGTGTGGGAGGTAGAAAGGAATGGTACAAATTACTTGAACAGCAAAACAGACTGAGGAAGTAGTCATTTTCATGTTTCAGTTTCATGTCCTCAAAATTTGTGTAGTCCAATATCCCATGTCTTTCATGAAGAAACAGAAATTGCATTCAAGATAAGAAGACTATCACAACTATAATTTAACCGTTTGGGTACGATTACGGTTCTCGAAACCACCGTTCACGATCTGATTATAATTCGGTTACGGCGGTTCCTTTGAACACTTCTACTGGGATAAACTAATTCGTAATTTAGTGATATTTAAATTACACTCTTAATTTAATATCTACATAATAGATATGAAACTAATAAGCTATGAAATAAAAAGATATGGAGAAAAATATTATAAATTTTATTTACTTTATACATGAAAAATTCAACTACATATAGTTTGACAACTCATTATTTAAATAAGATTATAATTTAATATTGACATGAAAGTTTCAATTACTCGGCTATTTATTTGATTATCTAATAATGTAGGATAATAAATTTTCCAATAAAAATTTATGTTAGTTTTTTTAAGTCTTAGTTAATTTAATATTAGTCAAAAAATTTAAAAACATTATAATTAATAAAATAAAATTGATATTTTATATAAATAAAAATGATAGATTGGGGTGATGTCACGTAGAACCATAAATTAAGAAGATGAATTTAAAATTGAGATTTTATAGATTAATATACTAAATATTGAGATAATTGTGTGATTTATAGTAAAAATATGTGTGTAAATTAAGAAATGATACATTCTTTACAAACAGTATGTTTGGATCATAATAATACACTTATATCATCTTTACTTTGCATGATTATATGAGACAAATAAAATTAATTCAACCTAATCCCATATTTACTTTGAAGGATAAAAACTTGTGGGATAACTCAAGGCCCTTGATTATTTTAAACATTTATATTGGTTTCTTCTAGTTTTAATCCTCCCAAAATAGATGTGATTGAAATAACCAAGATAAAGAAGCATTGAAATGACAAATAAACCCTTCATCCCTCCACCTCTAAGCTATAATTCAATTTCATTTTTCAATTTTATATTTAATTTATATTTTTTATATTATAAAATATTACCAAGTTAAATTTAAATATATTTATATTGAATCATTCTTAGAAAATATTTATTCAAATTATTATATCTTAGATATATATTAATATTTTAGAAATATTAAGAAAATATATAATATTATATACTTTTTTCCAAATCGGTTTCTTAACTGATTTTTGAGAAGAACCGGTTAACGGGTATAAATAATATACAGTTTGGTACCTGATACCAAAAAAACTAGAGATGTCAATTAGTAATAATCGAATAATCGATTAATTGGTACTGGACCGATTGACACCCCTATTAATAGAAGAGAGGGAGAGTGTAATCTATTAATATATAAAAATAGAGTTTTAACGGTAACTTTTTACCGTCATTTTTAGAATAAAGTTATTTTTTAGAATTAGTTAAGTTTAAAAAAATATAATTGGTATAATTATTTTCTCTCTTTCCTACTTCCTTCATTTTTTTGTCAAAATTTTTCAATTTCGTTCGAATAAACATATATAATATATTCTTAAATTAAAGATCTTAACAAGAGATTTAATTTGATATATGATATGCAATAAAAAAGTTTAATATGAAAATATTATAATCGATTAAAAGTTTAATATATACATAAAATAATATTTTTGATACAGAATAAAAAAGATAATTACATCATTTATTATGGCTATGTAATTTAATTACTACTAAATCAATTATTATTATTCAAATCAAATAATACTTCTTTCCCCTACAAGATTGTGTTCTTATTACGAGTTTATAATAAGGGGTAATAGGTAAAATTACCCACTTTTATAAAATAAAAATAAAAAATACCCACTTAAAAATAAAAGATATAAAATATCCACTTTTTACAATAACATGATAAATTTCATCATGTGATCATGTTATTCAAGTTATTTTAAATTTGAATAACATGAACACATGATCAATTTCATCATGCTATTGTAAAAAGTGGGTATTTTTTATCTTTTATTTTTAAGTGGGTATTTTTTATTTTTTACTTATCAAAATGGGTATTTTAGCATTTACCCCTTTATATAATACAAAACATTTAACATTTTTAACATTATATATATATATATATTTGAGGTTTCATTCTAGACTAAAAATATATTTTATATATTTTCAAATCCGTATCAACTCTCCCACAGTCCATTTTTAATAAACATAATGAATATTAATTGACTACTAATTATCCGTGCATCGCACGAAACCACATAATAGTTATAATTAATTTCAAGTCTTTAAAATTACAAGGATAATTTAGTCAAATTATATTTAATCTTTACTTTATCAATCAAAGTAAACAATATATTATGTTTATCCCAATTTTAATCATTCTATTATTGATTGATAAAATATTATACAATCGTACATTTAATCCCTTAAATAGTAATAATTTATTTTAGAGTGATAAACTAAATTGATAAAATATAAAATTAACTATTTAAAGGATAAAATTATTAAGTTAGTTCAAAATTGAGAAATTTATAATTCATACGCTAAAGTAAACACTAAATTAATCTAAATTATTTTTATTAATTAATAATATCTTGCAAAATAAACATTACCCTAACTTGGACGAAGGGAGTAAGGTCATACTTTCGAGAAGGTAATAAAAAAAAATAGATAATTAAAATAACTATCTATATATATGAGAATACATTATAGGGTTTATTAACCCTACAATTTATTTTCTTTATGCCGCTTCTCTTGTAGTATTCTTCTTTGTTCTATATTGTATTCTTTGTTCATTACTTTGTCCAATCAATGGTGGAATCAAATTATATTACAACACGTTATCAACACGAGTCTCTAACCAATTGAGTTCGTGAATTGTCTCTTTCAATTTTCGTTTGTTCTCATGACCTAGTGTTTCAACTTCATCCGCTTCTGATCCCTCATTCCCAAACTCCGCATATACATACATAAAATCAATCTACATGCAGCCGCCTAATTGAGTTCAATCGCCCCTCGACAACGGCGCCAAATTTGATTGACCTAAAATATGTACTCTAAGTTCTCGCAAATATACGAGGTCAATTGTACATGACAAGTTAACCTCGGCCAAATCTCGATGGAAAGCTTAGCAGGACGATTCTAATCCTAAGTGTTATTAAAATAAATAAACGGAAAATCATAAACACTCTAAAACAACATAAGAAGGAGAAATATGAGATAAAATAAATAAACAATAATAAAATGGTGGGATTCCGGATTTGGGGGCCTAGAGTTAAGAAAATCTATAATCAATTAAGTCATGCTCATAAACTCATGCTATTGTTCGTTCATTAAGGGCTTCCTAATAGTTGGCATAATTAATCACTTACGTATTCTTAATTAGACAGTAATCACGACTCACATATTAGATTACCCTAAGAAGAATTCCTTAATTAAGAACAATGATTCGCAATTAATCAATGATTTCCTATAGTTGCTTAATTACTAACTTACGTATTCGATTATTAAGCCGCATTTCTAACTTATTTATTTGAATCACACAATAGGAAAATCATAAATAATAACGAATATAACTCCTACATCTCCGATTTGGAATTATTGTTGATTAAACCTTAAATTCAATCATAAAATTATTTCTCAATCTCATCTAGAATTTGGGGGAATTAAATGTTGATCAAGCATTCAATTCAATAAGCACAAGTTTAATCAAGAACATGAATCGAAGAACAATTAATAAATAATTAAAGAAATTCTAAACTCTAGATATATAATGACAAATTAATTCATTCAAACAATCAAAGATAAGAATTAAAATAAAAGTTACTAAGAAAGAATCTTGGATTGAGTGTCAAACTCGCTCTCAATCGTCGTCTCTAAGCGAAAATACAAAGGAACTCAAGAATAAAAGTGTTCAAGGGTTCTTAAAGAGAGAAAATATGAATTGAGAATAGAAAATACGCCCAAAATAGGGGTTTAAATAACAATTTACGTGTCTAAAAGTCGCGCACAACGCCTGCAGAGGGTCCAGGGGGCGCTGGAGTCGAGTTTCTGTCTCGTCCGAATCAGTGGGCCAGCGGGCGCTGACCGAACCGCTTACCCAGCAGGCGCTGGGGGTCCAGCCAGCGCACGCCCCCAACCGCTTCCCTTTTCGCGCGCGTCCACCCCAGCGGCGCTGCTCGCTCGGAGCTCATGGGGTGGCTCGTGCCACCTTGTGCCACGTCTCGGACCTCCTTCGCACCCTCGGCTTGTCCGTCACGCCTTCTTGTGCCAAACTTCATCGTCATGATTCCATTTCACGTCATTTTCCACACCAAACAACCTACATGCAATTACGAAAATCCAGCGTACAAGCGAACCAAAATATAATATAAAATGAACCTAAAGCTATGAAATGAGACTCGAAAGGTTGTGTAAAAACACGATAAAAACACACCAAACAATTCCCACTCCGAATATACAGACATAAAATCAATCTACATGCAGCCACCTAATTGAGTTTAATCGCCCACATCACTTCATCAATTTTATCTGACAATAGAATTTAGGATTTCAGCATCAATTATGATCATCTCTGTGAAATGGCGATTTACATCATCGTTCAATTTGATGCTTGTCTGTAATCTCCGAAATTTTGACCGGTCTCGCGTTAGAGAGAGGCTCTAAACTTTAAGGTCTTCTGTCTACCTCTTTATACACTGACATACGTTCTATTTCCTGAATTCTGAAGATAAGAACTGCACTTGTAGAAAAAAATTTGAGGTTTTTCTCAGTTAAGATTTTTAACGAGACAACTTGTCTAAATACATATATATTGTATGTTAGTACATTATTTTCTATACCAGAATATATTTATGACATTAAAATGAGTATATTTGGAAGATTATTATCTTGAGGGGAGCGAATATTCCAAAAGAAATTTAAAAGTTAGACGTGAATGTTTACATTACACCTTGAAGGTTATATCATGTTGTATGACATATTCTCATTTTCTCGACTGTTTTTATGCACATCACATAATAATGCCCAAAGAGAGTGTTATACATAATATTATTACGTGGACATTACATGTACCCTTTGTGTAAAATGATCTATATATATGAGAATACATTTCACGGTTTATTAACACTATATTTTATTTTATTTCTGCCGCTTCTCTTACAGTGTTATTATCTGTTGTATATTGTATTCTTTGTTCATTACTTTATCCCAACAATGGTAAAATCAAATTATATTACTCTCTCTGTTCACAAATGTTTCTAACATATTTCCTTTTTGGTTTGTCAACTAATGTTTTTAACACTAAAACTTTTCATTTATAGTACTCCCTCCGTCCACGAAAGTTCTTTACATTTTGCCATTTTAGTCCGTCCACAAAACTTCTTTACAATTCAAACTTTCCATTTATAGTAAGTGGACCCACCCAACTCATACACACAACTCAATTAAAAATAATAAATCATGTGGGACCCAAACTCCACTCAATACACACAATCACTTAAAAATAATAAAATAGGTGGATCCCAAACTCCACTCACTATGTACTCTTACACAAAGTCAAACTGTTATATTAAAACCCGTGCCCGGTCAATATGACAGGAACTTTCATGGACGGAGGGAGTAACAATCTTATACAAACTATCCAATTTAACCCTACGCACGTCCAATTTAACCCTACGCACATCTCAATTAAATAAAACACGTGTCAAGTCAGAGGGTTAAACACTACATTAAACACTTTTATGGACGGAGGAAGTAAACATACCTACTAGTAATAGTATTTAACAATAATTTTAATCTTAAGAGCACGCGCCGAGGAGCGCGTGGGAATCTGTGTCCACGGAAAAGAGAAGCACGCCGGTGCACAACATCACAAGGAATAAGGAAGCGGGAAAGCATATAAAAGACCATAAAAGACCATAAAAGACTTTTCGTTTACTCAGGCAATTTGAAAGCCGCCGACACCACACTCAAAAGTCTCGCGAGGGTTTTTTCCTGGTTGCAGGAATTTGATTGCTTAAATTCGTTTACAATTCACGAATCAATGGCGTCTTCTCCGGCGCCGTCGTCGTCTTCGTCGCCCTTGGCGCCTCCATCTACTTTCTCCGAACTTCCCGTGACGGCGATGCGCGATAAAATAGTAGAGAAGATTACGATGAATCGTGTTACTCTCATCGTCGGCGAAACCGGCTGCGGTAATTGATACTAGCGGATTCTAGCTATTATTTTCACTGCGTGTTTGTTGCATTTTCATTTTATGATTTTGCCGGACTAGGTTCGAACTTGACTCTCGTTATCGGTGAAGGTGTAGTTTTCGCTTTCGAGCTGCTGCTTTCAACTGCTAGTTTTCGATTTCGACGTTTATCGTGTGATAATTTAATTTGAAATCGGCGGACGGTTTTCATGTTGATATGGTGAACTAATTTTGAAAATTGCGACCTCTCATGATCGCTGAAACTAGTTTCAGCAATTGATTCATCGGTTCAACGGCTAATTTTCATGTTGTGCTGTTTACTGCGAAATATTTGCACTTTTGATTGCTCTATGGTTTTTTATTCGTCTTTTATTACGACTTCTTTTGAACCGATTCCCTGCAATTTTATTACAATTGCGACTTTGATGATTATGGTTCCAGCTGTTTGGTTCTGCATCTTTTACTTGGCAAGTTACCGCGGATTAAACTGTTCTTAAATTCTATAACCTGAGACAGCAGCTTACGTACTAAAAGTGAAATGTTCTTGGAAAAAAAATGCAATCAATCATATGCGTGCACGATTAGTAGTGACATTTAATTTATTGAGTATTGTTAATGTTTTTTAATATTTGTGATTTTGAACTGTTTAGAGGCAAAGATTGCGGTCAATATTCTGTGATAACACTTTTCTGTGCCATGTGAACACCTGGATGTGCAGATCAATAGGAAAATACATTACTCGAGTATGATTAGAGATGATAGGATCCAAATCAATAGAAAATCCGTGTATGGTTGTTCTAAGTAGATGCATTTTGGCGATTACGTTTGATACATGCAGATTCTTTTTATCAGTAATTTTTTTGAGTTGTATGTTCTTTTGTAGATGGATTACTTTCATCATAGAGTTTTCCAATTGCATTATTTTTAAATTTTACATATGAAGACACACACATGATTATCAGGTTATGTTGTGTTGTACATGTTGGCTACTTTGAACCTCAGGTTTAATAAATGTTTTCTTCACTTGTAAGGGAAGAGCTCCCAGATTCCACAGTTCTTATTGGAGGAAAACATTGAGCCCATACTCTGTACACAACCAAGGAGATTTGCTGTTGTAGCTGTTGCTAGAATGGTTGCAAAGTCTCGCAATTGTGAAATTGGTGGAGAGGTTGGGTACCACATTGGTCATTCAAGGGTCTTTACAGCTAGGTACTGTAATACTGTTGTGGTTAATGTTTCTACAGTGATCTACTTATCACTCAAAAACCTTTTCATCTGATAACATATTGTTAAAATTGGATCTCTTGGGAGACATATGAGCCGACACCCCTTGATGTCTTAGAAAATGTTCAGTGTAAAATCTTGTTTTTTGGTGCTTGAATACTTGGTTATTTCCGTATAATTATTTCAGTTATCATTAAATCTTCAATTTAATTATTGGATTTATTTAAATTTCTGGTGTTGGTCTTAGAAAAGCAAGCTTCAGTAGATGGCAATGGATCTTACTCAAGCGTATCACCCTTCATTATGTTACAACTTGGCCTATAATATAATACTACTGCCTCCGTCCCACTCATTTTGTCTAATTATACTTCGGCACAGGTATGAAGGAGAAATATTAAAAAGATAAAAAGTGGGTAGGTTCCACCACTTTTGAGGAGTTAATTGTTTTTTTTTTGTACGAGGCATATTGAGTGAGGCATCCATAAAAGTAAAGTGAGACAAATTGAGTACGGAAGGAGTACCATTTAATATCTTATGTGTCATACTATTAGCCCATTTAGGGGAAATTAACAGGTCCTTGGGAGAATGATTTAGGAAAGTGTTCCAAAGAGTATTTAGGGGAGAGTTGATTTAGTAAAATATTAGTTTGGTACTTTTAGTAATTGTGCTAAGTTTTCGTCAAATATGAATTGCATTAATGGATAAATTTAATTAGGAAAAGTGCACAATATGCTATTTTGAACTCTTAACTCTTCTAATGATCTCATTTGCTGCATACATATGCAAATGGTGCTTGGGTCTGATGTGATTTTAGTGTCTCACGCTTTTCATATAACTTTGTTTGGTTGTAAAAATGGCTTAATGTGCCCATTGCAATTTAATACAGTCAGGCATCAAACACGCAAAGCTAAATACCTCATAATTAAATACCTGTTTCCACTCTGTGTATGCACAATATTGCCTTGAGGCTTGAAGCATTAGGATAAAAGTCAACTTATCCTCTAAATTTTTTTTATTATGTACCTAAATTTCCTTGTCGTATTGCATTATATATTTATTAGCGTGCCTATTATTGTTGAGTCCTTGTCAATTACTCTGTATTTTTTTTATCACTGTTACTGTTTTTTCAGCCCCTAGTTTATTATTTGCTGACAAGATTGATTTTCTCTGCCAGCTCTAAAATTGTGTTTAAAACAGCTGGAGTTTTGTTGGATGAGATGCGAGAGAAGGGACTGAATGCTCTTAGATACAAAGTTATTATTCTTGATGAAGTGCATGAAAGATCAGTGGAGTCCGACCTTGTTCTTGTTTGCATAAAGCAATTTCTACTTAGAAGTTCGGATTTAAGGTTGGTAATTTTCAACTTAATGTTCAGTAGTTTTTGTCTGTAAACATACAGTTTGTGCAACACTCTAGTGAACCAGGATATAATTGATTCTGCTCGATTTTCTGATAGATGCTTGTTATTTTTGTAGGGTGGTTTTGATGTCTGCCACTGCAGATATCTCCAGATACCGTGATTACTTTAGGGATCTTGGTAGGAGTGAAAGAGTAGAAGTCTTGGCAATCCCAAGCACCGGAATGAATACCATATTCCAAAGAGAAGTGTTGTATCTTGAACAGGTATTGCATGAATACTGTGATTGCATAGCTTGGGTTATCTATCAATACATTATGGCCATTTAAAATTTAAATGAAATTTTGCAGCAACACATTTACAGTGATTACTTTTTAGAGTCTTTGCTGCTTACTCCTACAATTGCCTAAAATTTCCACCAGATCCAATTTATTCTTGTATGTTGCAAAAGGATACTCTTCTCAGCTCTAAGCATCTCCATTCCTTTTGCGCGACTTACTTCGAGAAGGAACCTTGTCTATATAGCTTTAGAACTTCTGAACTTGTGGTTCTGGCATGAACCTTTAAATGCCTCTCAATTCACATGCTAGAGAAAATATGTTTATGATTCAATCCAGTGGTATTGTATAAACATACATGCAATCTTGAAAATGTAATGAGTAATGACATCAGTGCCATTCATTAAACGAAAAATAGACGCTAGCTGTTTAATGAGGGTTAGTTTTAGTGGTACAACCAGTGTAGAATCTGCAAAAAATAGAATTGTAGGAATTTTTCTTAGACTTTCTTTTATGTTCAGTTTATGCTAATCCTATGATTAGAAGCACAACTATTTTCATTAAATCCGGCCTTTTCATGTGTTGATAGATAAGTCAGCATCTTGGAATGGAAGCTGAGAATCTTTCTGTGAAATACTGTTCTGCACCAAGCCCAATCATGGCCCAAGCTGACTTGAAACCTGAAGTGCACAAGCTTATTCATGATTTGGTGCTTCACATTCACAAAAATGAACCAGATATAGAGAAGAGTATTTTGGTATTTCTTCCAACATACTGTGCATTGGAGCAACAGTGGTTTCTCCTGAAGCCCTTTTGTGAGTCTTTCAAAGTTCACATTCTGCATCGCAGTATTGACACTGATCAAGCGCTCAGATCGATGAGAATCTGGAAGTCCCACCGTAAGGTAATATCTATTTCAATGTGTAGACTTTTCTTTTGTTCGTACTAAGCTTGCATATGGTGGATGTTGTCAAATGGATATGATTTGGTGAAAAAACCGGAAAGCTCTGGAATATTATGTCTGAATTTTGTAAATCTTACTGTTGTTCTAATTTGAGTTATTTGATGCAGGTAATTCTAGCCACAAACATAGCTGAATCTTCGGTCACAATTCCCAAAGTAGGATTTGTCATTGACTCATGCCGTTCTTTGCAAGTATTCTGGGACGAGAATAGAAAAACTGAGGCTGCTGAGCTTTCTTGGGTTTCAAAATCTCAAGTATAGTGACCTATGGTTCATTTCATTCTATGGTTCATTTCATTCTTGTCTGGTGGTATTTGTTGATTCTTAATTTTATGTAGCACAGGCTGAACAACGTAAAGGGAGAACTGGACGTACTTGTGATGGTATTGTGTATCGGATGGTGACTAGATCCTTCTACAGTCAACTAGATGATTATGAATGTCCAGCAATTCTGAAGTTATCATTGCGAATGCAAGTACTTCTCATATGTTGTGCTGAATCCAAAGCTATTAACGAACCTAAAGGTGGTTCCTTCTTCATTAAATTCTTTATATCTGGTAATTAGCTTACGACCTTTGTGCTGGAGTTGTTATTCTCTAATTTTTGGTAATTCATGGAAGCTCTTATTAACCACCAGATATATGCCAGCGGGTCAAAGCATGAAGCAATATGTATACTTAGGTTTTGATGGACCAATAATGAATCACCTTTCTGTACTGTTTTCCCTTGCTTTTATACCTTACAGCTTTACCACATTATATGATATTAGGATTTTACACTTTTGCCCTGTTTTATCAATCAATGCATCTTGTGATTGTTATTAAATGTGCTCCCTGGCAATTTGATGTCTCACTTTGATCAATTGAAAGGTATCCCCTTCATCTTAAATCCAGTTTTCCAACAGTGATTGAAATAGTTTTGGTTTCTGCTTTGTCTTTATTTAGTGTTGTTACAGAAGGCCCTGGATCCTCCGGAGACGTACGTTGTTGAGGATGCAATAGATATGCTTGTTCAAATGCATGCATTGGAGAAGGCATCTTCTAGGGGTCGTAATGAGCCTACCTACTATGGACGCCTGCTAGCCAGCTTCTCTCTATCATTTGATGCATCTGTCCTTGTTCTCAAATGTGCTGATAATAATATGTTACATGAAGGCATTCTATTTGGTATATTGCTGGATCAACAGCCTCTGCCCATCCTCCGTCCTTTCGGTCTGGACGATCAGGTATCTTCTGGTGAATGGTTTTACAGGTTTTGTTTCTTACTTGTCCTAAGCTAAGCTATCTCAGTACCACTGACAAAGTAGTTTCATTTCTTAGGTTGCGGACTTCGCTGATAACTATTATAATGAAAATAATAAGAATACTGGGCTTGGTAAGAAGGAGGTGTCCTACATGGGCAACTTCCTTGCATTCCAATTTTGGCAGCGTGTTTTGAAGGTTATTACTAGTTGTATGATTTCTTTGTTGGGTATATTTTCAAATGATTTTGTGTAACCAGCTTAGTTATGCCTTTGTATAGGACAAGTTCCGTCTTGATCGCCTCATAAGCATCTTTAAGGCTGATGCAGCAGTAGATATCGAACTTGAGGGTTCGAAAATTGAGGAAGATTGGTGTTCATTACACAACCTTGTCCCACCTGCTCTCAATCAACTTACAGAGTCATGTATGATTTCTCAAAGCTCTAAGCCATCTGGATTTTCGTTTGCTTTATCCTGAATATGCTGTTTGCAGATTATGATATCCTGAATGTGGTGCACCGTTTTCGACCGAAGTTTATAGCGTTGTCTAATAATGTACCTCTTAATTATGACCCCTGTGAGTATGTACATTTATGTCGTCTCATGATCACCGAGAACAATGAAGCCAATGCTCTAGACGTGGAGGATGAAGGCCTTGAGCATGTTAATGAAACACTAAAATGTGGTGTTGTTCCCTTTGTTGGACCCCGTGACTTTCATGCAGATGATATATCAGAAAGTTTCGCATCCATGGTCAAAGAGGTATTACAATTTTGTATTCCACGTGTAGGTTCTTGTGACATCATTTGACCCCTCTTAAATTTTCTTTGAAAGTAGACAAGAGTTCAGCTTACTAAAGATGCATCAAGAGAACAGAACACAGATACCCACAACACAGGACAATATAATGCTGGAAACATAGAAATGTGTAGATATTTTTTCAGTGGCTCGTGCAACAAGGGTAGCCAATGCTTGTTTTCTCATTCACTTCAAGCTAAGAAACCCATCTGCAAATTTTTCTTCTCATTGCAGGTAATTTCAGTTATAATTGGCGGTCTTTCTACTCTAATAAATCAATGGTCTCCCAATATTTGATCTGCACCAGTCTTTTATTACTGCTGCACATTTCACTCACTCGCAATTGGTCTTGAGAGAGAATCATGATAATAATGATATACGATGTTGCAAAAGTTGCTGGGGGAAGCAGAAATATTTCATGTTTTTTGTTTTCAGAAGTAAATGTATTTACACATCATTGACGTATTTCGTAGCTCTATAGTTTCTCTGTTATTGCATTTGATTAGTTGGATCTGCTTGCAGGGTTGCCGCTCTGGAGAATCATGTTTCTTCTCTCATGATTCCGATTCCTTAACTATATCTGCTAATCCATCAAGTTTGTGTTTCCCAGAAGATGAAAATGTCGATGCAGATTCCCTTCTGAAATTCTTCCCAAATCCTTCTGATGGATGTGTGCTACTATTGGATGACATTAAACTTCATTTCACTTCATATCTTGTCCATCAATACACTCCTTCCTCAATAATATCCACCACTTCTGAGACAACTATCTTCCCTATCGATCCTTCAATGGCAAGCTCAACTATTCTGTGGGGACTTAGTCACCCTTACCAGACCATCATCGCTAGAGAAGGGAATCTGGTTGCGTGGAGTGAAGTCAAATGCGTGATGTGGTTTCCCAGATTTGGCCCTGAATATGATGAAGGCCGGATGAAGAATCTATTACTAACTTTTTTCACTTATCTAGGCATCCGGATTTTGGGAGATGCCTTGAGTGAAGTACAAGTAATTCTCACCATGAATAACATGCGATTTTCAAACTTAGAGGTAACTGAGATAAACCATTTGGGGGATTATGGTCATCTTTTCTAAGGAACACTAGTTTCCCTGTAATATGTATGCCTTTAAATACTAGTAACACTACTTCCTCGGTCAATAACTATGTATAATGTTTTTGGGATTTTATCAGGTGGAAAGATTGGCGAGGGATTGCTTTTTCTTTCTTAGAGCATCAATTCCGTTTGATGAATCGAGCTTTGGGGCATTAGCTGATGATGTGACCACAAAAAAGTCAATGCTGGTATCAAAGCCTATTTCTTACGTATTTGAACTGTGGCCGCCGTCGTTAATCCAGTTTGGTGATTATAGGTCGGTATTCCACCGTCAGTTACATATTATCGATTAGTTGATACAACCACAAGCAGGTTTGTTAACGATGTCAGAGGTGTCAAAACAGTATATTGAAGCATTTCTGTATGTAGTGATGCTATACTGAATCTTGTATATACGCATGCCTCGTGTACCAATGGTCGCAATCTCAACTTAAACCTTGATGGTTTGCGGTGGAAAAATGAAAATTCTAGGGTCTTTGAAGCTCGGTTTGTCAACCAGATTGTTTTCAGCTCATATACGCTCACATTACATAGTCTCACATTTACATCTCTATTTTTGTATACCTGCGACATTCTCTGATTTCATTAAATACCCAATTTCCACACATCACCAACCTCGAGTGAAGAAATCTTGAAATATCCTCGTAGGCCCATTCAGATTTTATTAATGGCAACACATTAACCAATGATTTTAACAATAGTAAAATAATTATCTGATTTCATGTTCTTCCATCCTTTCAAGATCGCATGTTCTTCCATCCTTCTCCATCATAAGAATGAAAAGCTTCTCTTAAAATTGAACTTTGTGATTGTGCTTTAAATAATTTTAATTAAAGTTACTAAAATAATTTTATTTATTTGAAATAATGATGTGTAATATATAATTTTAATTATTTAAAATTTTTATTTAACCAACAAATTAATTAGTGATGTGTAATATATAAATCTTTAGTAAAATGAGATTTTTAAAGTTTATTTGAGATTTTATAATTCAATTTTAGTGATTTTTGAGATTTTAAAATTTAAAAAATTTAGAAAAATCCAAATTTAAAATGAAGTGATTTTAATTAGTGATGTGATGACGTGGCATAGAGGGTTCCAAATTGTTTGCATTATTATCACAAAAAAAAGAGTAAATATCAATTAATTTATATAACACAAAGTTAGTATAACCTAATAAATAGAGATTTTTAGTTAAACATTATAGTAAATATAACACTGACGTTTAATAATGAAATAGATATAAGAATAATATAATTGAATAATAGCATAAAATGATATATATAACAAATAATCAATTCATAAAAAATTAAGATTATTTCTTTCGAATACAACTAATTTCAATCATATATAATTTACTTGAAAGCTCAAAAAATATATTAAAATAATTATACTAAAAATGAGATAATATTTAAACACTTCTCAAACATGTATACTCTTTAAAATATAAAGGAAGACAAATGTTGCAAAAAATATTTTTAACAATAGAAAAATCTATATATATATATAGGGGAGGGTTTGGGTATAAAGTGTTAAATTGGTGTAAAATAAGAAATCATCCTGACCATCCAATCATATAAAACAAACGGCTAGGATTAAATCGGGTAAAGTATAGAAACTGCCGATGCATTGTAAACTGACAATGCACGAAGGTTATAATTGTCCAATCAATTTAGGCGGTTTCTCCATTAATTCAATTTTTCCCTCTCTCTGCTGGAATTTAGGAACTAATAAAGGAAGTTTCTGTTCACAGTCAACCAACTCAATATCTCACCATTTTTGAAAAAGTCTTCAACCTCCACCCTCCAATTATGCAGCGCGCGGTTGAGAAGAGAAAAGGCCGACGAAATGCTACGGCGGACGACGATGATGACTTTCTAACTCCGTCAATATGCATTCAAGATACGATGCATTGTTATACTATTGTTTATGCAGTGTATGAAACTGTAAAATGCATTGTTATGGTCATCATTATATATATTGGTTAATTATGTTGCATTGTTATACTATTGTTTATGCAGTGTATGAAGCTGTAAAATGTATTGTTATGGTCATTATTATATATACTGGTTAATTTTGTTGCATTGTTATACAATTATTTATGCATTGTTATGGTCAATCGATTCTCTTAACACGTTCTACTGCATCACGCTAAATACCCAAGATCGAATTTATTTTTGTTTAAACCTCAATAAAATCTCACAGCACCTTCCTAGAATTAATTCTCCCCTTAACTTCTTAAATCTCTTAATTATGGAAACTAAATATCCACCATTTAATCATGCACGTCGGTTATGGAATGATAACCTTTCATTCCTTAAATTTCTCATATCATGCAACAACTCAATCCATCAGTTATTCTCTCTCATATACAAATTTACTTATATAACCTTATACTTCACAATCTAACTGATTACAATGAATTAAAAAATAATAAATCATTCTAAAATTAGAACCGTTTAGATTAAATAAATGAATGACTGTGATTCTTTTCTATTTCCTACTTTAAAAACACTTTCTATATGATCTATATCATATATATATATATATATATCTGACAAATATTTTATGAGTTCATCTTCAAAAGCCGCAAAATTTGAGGAGTCTTCTATTGATAACCAACAGCAACAACAATAGTCATCCAACAACATATACTTGCTTCTACCAAGCCACCAGAGTAAACTGAAGTTCCATAGCCGGAAGTAGGGATGTCAATTTGGCACCAATGTGCGGGCTGTTCCAAAAACCAACCTGAAATCGAAGAGGGTTAGGGTTGAAATTTTTTGATCCGAACAGTTTTTTAACACAAACGGGATGGAACGAAAACAATCCGAACCCGATAGGATTAGCCTGAAAATTGAGTGGGTTGACCCGATTAACCGAATGAAAAAATAAAATAATTATTATTTGCATAATATATTTATTTTTTATGCAAAAAATGTATTTATCATACGCATCAATTAATCAATCACTTAAAAAAATAATTATGACACATTTTGGTGTAATATCATAACATTTTCTCTTTAAATTTATTCATATTTGATTTTAATATTTAACTATATTTAAAATTTTATTTTACTTGTTATATTTTTCATATATATATATATATTTTAAATATAGAATCATAAAAAATATACATATATGTTAAACATTTTCATAAATATCCTAACCCGAAAATTGAAAGTTTAGGATTAGGGTTGTAAATTTTCAACCCAAATTTTTTTTAACCCGATTTAGTCTGAACTGAATAGCCCAACAACTCGAGTAGGTTAACCTGAAACCGAGTGAGTTGACCCGATTGACATCTCTAGCCGGAAGTTCAACCTCAAGAAGAATTGTTAAAAGAACAACCGCACAGTCCAAAGAAGCTGATGAAGTTAATCTACGCTTACAAAAGATCAAGGCTGGCCCAATTCGAGAAATCATGTCAGCTTTCAGTTGGTATGTAAATATTTGAATAACAATTTTTATTTGAATAATTTATGGGTTTGTAACAATATAGTACTCTCTTCATCTCACTAATCATGATACATTTTATATTTAATTAAGTGTATTATAATAATAGAACTTGCCATGAATAATAGGACGGATGAAGTAGATGAAGTATGATTTAGAACGAGAAAGTGTTACACAATTATTTATTTTAAGTTTCTTTGAAACAAGCACAAATATATAAATTTAATGTTTAATTAGATTGAGGATAAATATATGTATATAAATAAACGAGTTCACATAATTTGAATGGATTGAACGAACAATTATGAGAGGAGAATGACTAATACAAAATAATATTTTTTTTCATTAACTTTGAGGTAAACTCACGTACATAGAATTTGAGATGAATTTGTGGACACAGTATAAATTTTCAAATATGATTTTTTTTCCTTTAATACTTTATATTTATCATAATTAATAATTAAAAAAATATTTGAATCTATAGAACATAATATTATACGAGTCTAAGAGGATTCGATAACGAATTGGTTGGAATATAGGTACATGAATATAAATGATGAATTCAAATAATAATTAATGAGTATTATTTTACAAGTTTGAGATATAAACAAGTAATTTATGGGACATGAATGAATAGTATAATTATTTTTTTATTTCATCTATTGGACCTCAAAGTCAATAAAATATTGTAACACCTATTTGTAATGAATTATATATTTTTAATTTTATATTTGCATATTACTATTTAAATTATTAGTCACTCCATCCCGATAAGTTGGTTTTTTTATTTTGGTACATAAATTAAAAAATGGTGCAAAAGATAAAAAGGTGGTAGAAATCACAATTTTAAAGGTTTGTTTTTTGTTATTTATGGAAACAAACCAACTTTAATAAAACGACCCAAAAAGGAAAATAAGTCAACTTTAGCGAGACTGAATGAGTATTATTTTAAGGATAAAACTATTTTGGTCTTTTCAATTAGAAGATTTTTCAATTAATACTTATTTGCAGTGATTTGTTGAAATATATCACTTCAAAAATATTAAATTTTAATTAAATTTCATATAAAAGTTATAAAATTTTTTCAAATGATTGAGCTATTTTGACTCCCATCAAAATAAGTATTCACACATCAGTTATTTGCCATGATATTATTAAAATATATTTATTTGAAAGTTAATATTAATTTTTTTTGATTTTTTATCAATATATTACAGAATGATATATAAATTCGTTTTAAAATAGAGTTATATTGATTTCACCAATTATATGATCTTTCGTATAACACTTACATATAAATTACAATGTAAAGTAATATTTATCGAATCTCGACGGATTTCACACTAGTAATTATCTAATTTCAAAATCGTATGTTCTTCAATCCCTGTCCATCATCGGAATGGAAAGCTTCTCTTCAAAATGAGCTTTATGATTGTGCTTCAAGATGAATATCCAACTATAATACGGTTTTGCTATTTTGCTGAAAATTAAAGTTACTAAAATAATTTTATTTATTTGAAATAATGATGTGTAATATAGAATTTTAATTATTAAGTTAGTTAAAATTATTATTTGACCATTAATTAGACAAATTAAATAGTGATGTGTAATATATAAATCTTTAGTAAAATGAGATTTTTAAAGTTTATTTGAGATTTTATAATTCAATTTTAGTGATTTTTGAGATTTTAAATTTAAAAAATTTAGAAAAATTCAATTTGAAATGGAGTGATTTTAATTAGTGATGTGATGACGTGGCATAGAGGGCTCCAAATTGTTTGCATTATTATATCACAAAAAATGAGTAAATATCAATTAATTAATATATCGCAAAGTTAGTATAACCTAATAAATAGAGATTTTTAGTTAAACATTATAGTAAATATAACACTGACGTTTGATAATGAAATAGATATAAGAATAATATAATTGAATAATAGCATAAAATGATATATATAACAAATAATCAATTCATAAAAAATTAGATTATTTCTTTCGAATACAACTAATTTCAATCATATATAATTTACTTGAAAGTTCAAAAAGATATATTAAAATAATTATACTAAAAATGAGATAATATTTAAACACTTCCCAAACATGTATACTCTTTAAAATATAAAGGAAGACAATTGTTACAAAAAATATTTTTCACAATCGAAAAATAATTATCTAATTTCAAGATCGTATTTTCTTCAAACTTTCTCCATCATCAGAATGAAAAGCTTCTTTTCAAATTGAGCTTTATGATTGTGCTTCAAGATGAATATCGAACTATAATACAATTTTGCTTATTTTATTGAAAATTAAAGTTACTAAAATAATTTTAT